>JAJOZX010000340.1:922500-1082500 GCA_023014485.1 Bathynomus jamesi
TTTTTCATATAAATACAACAGCCTCCTCCTTTTCTAGCAAATCTATCTGTAAATGTTGTAGTCCTTTATTGGTATATCTTCGATGCAATTTTCACATCCTTTTTTCGCATTGATTTACCCTAAGTGTGTTTCCGTTAAGCACATGATAACTGTATTGGATTCCAGAGATAGAGTTTGTGGGTAGTGCAAATTGCAATCTGTTTTGACAATGTACAGTCTTTGTATATTTGTACATAGTAATAAAATGGTTAAAATTAAAGTAAACATTATTGTTTTTCTACATATCCCAAAGCAGCATCAGCAATACAAATTAACGTGTGTGTGTGTGAACTTATCCATGTACACGAGTTGACATGTAACTGTATGCCTTCTACCCAAACAAACCCAAATCCGTTTCGATCACGAGAACGTAATAATATATATATAAGTATATATATATATATTTTTTTTTTATGGGGTTGTTTAACCTCCTTCGCAACATCTAAGGTCATATGACGGAGGGGACCTACAGCTTTACGTGTGGATCCGAACCACGGGTCGCTACATAATCTGGGCGCGGAGGACGGTCTCCATCCAACTACTACCCAGACCCAATGTCGCTTAACTTCGCTGATCTCCGGGAAGTGGTGTTACGACATTGGCCACGACTTATATATATATATATGTAAGAGTGCAAATTCCTTCTACATTTTCGTTGGTGGTCGTTGCAGTTACATTAACTCTTACATGTTACATCTTTTGTTTTTTTCAAATTTTTAATCACTTCTGCATTAAGGTAGGCAGAGGCATCATTAAAAAGTTTAGAGAATGCGCTTCTTTATCGTATAGAACGATTATTTTTTAAAATTTCACTCGCGTTAGGATTTTAATTAAAAAACTCTAAATCAAATTACTACTACTTTATGCTACCTCAGGATTTTACACACCCAGTTTTTTGTTTTAGGTTAGGTTAGGTTAACTTAACTCTTGCAGTAAGGTAGGCAAGGTTAACCTAACCTAGATTTAACTCAAAAAACATCTACAACACAACAAAGTAGTAGCTATTTTGTGTGTAGGAAGAAAATGATACAAAAAATAGCACCGAATAGGAGCGAACGTAATTCTTTATATATATATATATATAATAATATATATTATAATATACACACACGAGTGTGTGTATATATATACTGTATAAGGAGGCAATCACCATCTGCTTTAACATTATCGAAGTGACAAATGAGAAATTCGTTATCTATAACACTAGGCAACAAAGATTTTGTTACAGAAGACCAAATAGGTGCTCCTAGCTAATTTCGGTATGCTGATTTCAAATCTATAATTAGATTTTTTCTATCACGTCTAGATTTTGTGTAAAATGCAAATCACTTAGTAAAATTTTCTACCACGTCCAGATTTTGGTTTTAATCGGCTTAATGCCAGTAATATGAAACTTGCTTTTCAAGGTTAAAGCATTTTTTTTTTGCCAACTATATACAAATTCGAACAATTTTGATAAATAAAATTTATCCCGAGTCGCTACGTGACAGTCAAGCAGAAACGGTTGTTGAAGCTCTCTGCTGATGAGCAAGTGACAGGTTGTGGTGACTTGTGTGTTTTTCTAGCATTTGTTTTGTACTATGGTGTGTATTTCTTTTATTTTGCACATCGTAATAATTACTTTCTACGTTTTTTCAGATATTGTATGGTAATTCAAAATGGCATCAAATAGACGTGCTTGTGTAAATCACCCAGACAACTTCTGCTTTGTCTGTGGACAATATACACCTAAGCCACAACGTAGAAACATAACAACAAAGATTAAACTTGCCTACAAGTGTTATTTTGACTGTAAGTTAGGAGACCAACAGATGGACTGGGCACCACATATTTGCTGTGCACAGTGCAATGCAATGTTAATAGCTTGGATGAATGGTAAAAGAAAAGCTATGCCGTTCTCAGTCCCCATGGTTTGGCGTGAGCCGAAAAATCACTTCAATGATTGTTATTTTGTTTGACAAAGATTGCTGGTTTCACAAAGAAAAACAAATCAAAGATCACGTACCCAAACTGCGAATCAGCAATGAAACCAGTACCACATGATGAAACAAATCCACCACCAGTTCCACCAGCAACGATAACAGACAGCAGTTCATCTGAAGATTCTGCTAGTAATATAGAAACAGGGAAAGATGGCATATATGTTCCAGATGCAAATATTTCCCCACATTTGTTAAGTCAAGCGGAGTTAAATGACTTCGTGCGCGATTTGGAATTACCAAAAGAAAAGGCAGAGTTGCTTGGTTCAAGACTTCAAGAATTTAATCTTCTCCAACCAAACACCAAAGTTTCCCATTTCCGCCATCGCCATTTGCAGTTTTCATCATTTTACTTACAGGAAGAAAACGTTTGTTTCTGCCACGATATCAGTGGTCTGATGCAAGGGATTGGCTGTCGCTATGATCCAAAAGAATGGAGACTGTTCATTGACTCTAGTAAAGCTAGCCTTAAAGCTGTATTACTGCACAACGGCAATGAAAAACCTTCAATACCTGTAGCACATGCCACTGGCCTTAATGAGACTTATGAATCGATGAAACTGCTGCTAAGACTCATCAAATATAAGGACCACACATGGAATATTTGTGGCGACCTTAAAGTTGTATCATTACTTCTTGGGTTACAGTTGGGCTACACAAAGCATATGTGCTTTTTGTGTCTATGGAACAGCAGAGATGACAAGAACCACTACAAAAAACATGATTGGCCATCTAGAACTGAACATGTTGTTGGTAAATACAATGTGAAACACCCAGCACTTATTGACCCTCAGAAAGTACATCTTCCACCACTTCACATTAAACTTGGCCTTATGAAAAATTTCGTGAAGGGTATGGATCATCAAGGTAGTGGTTTCCAATATTTAAAGGATAAATTCAAAGGAATATTGACAGATGCTAAGCTAGAAGCTGGAGTTTTCACTGGACCACAGATCCGCAGTGTCATCCACGACTCATCGTTTCCATCTAACCTAAATGAGAATGAACTAGGAGCATGGACATCTTTCGTTGAAGTTGTCAAAAATTTTCTTGGAAACCACAAAGCTGAAAACCACCGTAAACTCGTAGAAAACATGCTTAAATCTTATGAAATAATGGGATGCAGAATGTCTTTGAAAATTCATTTTTTACATTCTCATCTTGACTTCTTCCCGGCCAACCTTGGGGCTGTAAGTGACGAGCATGGTGAGCGCTTCAACCAACAGATCTCAGTTATGGAAAATAGATACCAAGGTAATTTCAACCCAAATATGATGGGAGATTATTGTTGGTTCCTGCAGAAGGAGAGCTCGTCATCCTACAAGCGACAAAGGAAGAGGACACACCAAAGTTTCACTTAAGAACAGGAATTTGCCTTTCAGTAGTAACAACAAAATACTAACGCGCTTTGGGTGGATGGTTGGGCGCAGGGGTGGTAACTCCGCCAGCAGAATTCCACGTCTGTCTTAAGCCAGAATAAAAGAGGAAAGACATCCCTGTTCACTAATTATTTAAGTATGCTTAACATAAAACGTGGCACGGAAAAGTAGCTTAGACGGCTTTCGTAATAGAAGCGGGTGAGAAAAAAAATGAAAAATAGGGGTTTTCGGTTACACAAAATCTGGACGTGATAGAGAAATTTTGATATCAGATCTGAAATCAGCATCAGCGCTTTAGTAGGAATCAGTAGTTCACGTGTCTGTAACAAAAAAAAAGTTGAAATTTGTTGCCTAGTGATAATCAGAGAAAGCATAAGAGAATCAAATTGGTGTTGAGCGTTGACTGCTCTCCTTGATTGTGTATTTAATTTAATGTTCTGTAAAAGGTCACGCACATTAACCTTCTTTGGCCATTTAAATAACTGCATATATTTACTCAATAAACGAAGGGAAATCTCATTTCCATCTTCCCAACGGCACCTCTCCGCTTCCTCCACTGAAATGGCGGACGGAGATCATCATCATTGCGGCGCGTGATACGAGGAAGTTGTTATAACTCTAAAGAGAGCGAGCACTCAAGCGAGGCTAAAAGAAACAACGATTCGCGAGAGCTAAACAGGCATACACAAATAATACGAACCTTTGCTTAGCAATTTGTACAGAAAAACACGTTAAAACTTTGCGAGTAAAAACGAGAATTTTCGCTATGTTTATTTTGCGCAGCTTTAAAAATATTGAAGATGAGGGAACTTTCTTTTAAATCAAATACTCTCCTTTTTACGCTCGTGTTAAAATTCTTTTTCGTAAACAGCTAGTGAAAAAGAAATCTGAATTTTAAACTAACAAGTTACTAAAAGGGATGCTTCTCGCTGAACTTGTCTACGAAACTCGAATCGCATTTTTTTCCAGTCACTGTTAAAACGTTAAGGAAATGCTTATCTGTACATTCGCTTCGTTCGGACAAAATCTCGGTGAAGTGCGTGTCGAAAAGACAAACAAGAACGACAGTTCAAATTTGGCGCAATTTGCGGCAATTCTTCTTCTTCTTCTTCTTCTTCTTATTCTAATGTGGAAATGTACCACAAAAAGTAATGCAATTCAGAAATGATACTGAACACTAAAATTCAATATCAGTTAACAACTAATAGTAAATCTTTGGACGCCAAATATGAAAATTCACATTAAAAAAAAATTACGATGGAACAGTCTACGGGGAATTCGTATCATATTTCAATAACTAAACGCGGACGAGTATTGATTCTATCGATTGTTTGGCATTTAAATTAGAGGCTTAAAATGAATGTTCACCTCTTTCAATAACCTTCAGTAGAAAGAAATGATACTACAAGTCTATAAATGTATATTCAATTATATAAAGCAAATAAAGTTCAGGGCAAGTTTAAGTGCAGTAATACACACACCACAACTGTTTATATATATATATATATATAATATATATATATATATATATATATATATATATATATATATATATATAATTTGGTAATCTTGGTTTTGCTTCCGCCAAAATTGTTCATTCTGAAGGTCAACTTTGTCGCTCCACCTTAGACCTACAGCTTAACATGGAATCCAAATCAGAACCCACCACGGGTGATCAAAAATTACAAAGTTCTCACCCGGACCACTAGCCTAGTCAGGGTACTAATTCATTACAAACCAATTTTATTGTATGGAAGGATAAGCAGTTGGGTGAGTTGCGCACCGTGTGCCGTCACTAGAAATCGAACCCGGGGCCAGTGGGTGTGTAGTCAGCGAGGCTAACCATTGCACTACCGAGAAGCATATATATATATATATATATATAACAAAAATTGCGCAAAAACGAATATGGATTTGGATGGTTTTTGGAGTGGATTAACATGAAGCAATGTTTATTTAGTGGTGATGAATTACGTACGAAAGCTTCGTCAGTACATTGATCCCCTGTTTGCTTGGCAATGCTGCTGTGACCTGCTCGTACCCTGACATGGGCTTATGGGGGGGGGGGGGATGATGCTCTATGCTAAAAAAATGTTCAACTTTTCAACCTTCCACTTAAACTATGAACGATATCAACTGATTAATATAAAATATAAACTCATAGGGAAAAATGAAAAACGATTCAAAGGCGTTTTTGTGTATTTAGGGGCACATCCCTGACGAAGTGTACTATTAAACACACAAAAGACCTTGGAATCGCTTCACATTTTTTCACGGGGATTTGAATCATTTATTATTTTTGTGTATTTGACTGTGAAATTCATCCCGTACATTATATATATATATATATATCGTAAAGAACGACGCTTGTATAGAAGACATTCCGCGCAAGATGAGGAGAGAGAACGAACAAATGAAAAAATGAGGTAACCACCCGGGAATCGAACCCGGGATCTTCCGATTGCCGGTCAGATATGATAACCATTACACCATGGGCCTCACTCGATCAGAAGTCGTAATTCTCCTACATACGCGCAGAAACCAATGCCCCGAGGGGGGCACCTCCCGCATGTCGCACATATATACATTTTCAAGTGCAAAGAACACGCAGTATAATTAACGTAAAGAACGACGCTTGTATAGAAGACATTCCACGCAAGATGAGGAAAGAGAACGAACAAATGAAAAAATGAGGTAACCACCCTGGAATCGAACCCGGGATCTTCCGATTGCCGGTCAGATATGATAACCATTACACCATGGGCCTCACTCGATCAGAAGTCGTAATTCTCCTACATACGCGCAGAAACCAATGCCCCCGAGGGGGGCACCTCCCGCATGTCGCACATATATACATTTTCAAGTGCAAAGAACACGCAGTATAATTAACGTAAAGAACGACGCTTGTATAGAAGACATTCCACGCAAGATGAGGAGAGAGAACGAACAAATGAAAAAATGAGGTAACCACCCGGGAATCGAACCCGGGATCTTCCGATTGCCGGTCAGATATGATAACCATTACACCATGGGCCTCACTCGATCAGAAGTCGTAATTCTCCTACATACGCGCAGAAACCAATGCCCCGAGGGGGGCACCTCCCGCATGCCTCCTCATCTTGCGCGGAATGTCTTCTATACAAGCGTCGTTCTTTACGTTAATTATACTGCGTGTTCTTTGCACTTGTATATATATATATATATATATATATATATATATATATATATATATATAATTTATTAGTTGAGAAATTGAAGCAGGTAATATCTTTTACAGTCGAAGCCAGTAAAAGGGTAACTTCATTAAAGGAATGAGAAAAGGAAGAAATGAACCAAGATCATCCTTTTAATGAAATTATCCTTTTGCTGGCTTCAACTGCAAAGATATTAGCCGCTTCACTTTCTGAGGTATTATATATATACACACGTGTGTGTGTGTGTGTGTGTGTGTGTGTGTGTGTGTGTGAGCCCTTTGTTTAGAAGAACAATTTATTAAATGGCGTAGAGTATATTGTATATATCTCAACAACTGGCGTCTTTTCTTTCGACTGTTCATTAAGAAGTAAATTCCTAGAGAGTTCCTTATACGTTATGCGAGAGAGATCCTTATGAAGCAGATTCGTCTCAAGGTTATTCTTAAGCTATTTATTTTGACTCTTCTCATCGCTGGATTAAATCGGTAATTTCCGTGTGGCAAATTCAAGTTAGGAATTGTATCAATAAAAGCAGACTTGGCTAACAGTCTTTTTAAGGTGGCGTTTCAATTGCACATTAATTTATTTGCATTCCAGTCAGTGGCGGATTTAAGAGGGGGTGGGGGCTAGGGGTGACGGGACCCCCGTGGGGAAAATATATACGTAAAAACTATATATATTATGAAAGCATCTTAAGTAATATTTATTATGAGAAAATCAAACTGTCACGTTATAATTCGATTGATAAACCCGCGGTTCACCCCGATGGAGAAATCCTAAATCCGCCACCGATTCCAATTAATTTTATGTTTATAATATTCAACATGTTTACAATTGCGTCTTATTGGTTAGTAAATATTGCGTAATTTTTATGCTCATTGAACTTTTCCCCCAATACTCTCCTACCTGTCTGGCTTGTATATCTTGCCTCGCAGCTCCTCCCGTTGTTATCAAATCAACTTTGTTTCTTATAGCCTGACCACTGACCGTGTGAGAAAAATTGAAAAATAATCTAAAAATTACTGTAGTATTTTTAAGATACGTCTAAATGATTTCCTTTTTCATTATGAGCGGTAAATGTATTTAATATTACAATCAATATTACTATTATTAATAGTACTATTATCACTTATTATTATTATTATTATTAATACCATCACTGATAATGTTATTAAAATTGTTACAGGACAGTTACTACTATTGTTATTGCTGTATATAACATGCCTTCCTGCTCCAAAGTGAGTAATATCAATAAAATAGGTTCATATAAGGCTTTGAAAATTTACTAATGGTTTCAATTAAGTTCCGATATCAAATATGGCGATTCACACAATTCAGATGTTCCAAGTTAAACTGACAATAAACTCATTCTCTTATCACTTTACGCTGAGACCGAGAAGTAAATATACGTAATGGGGAGTGTGCTTTTACGATATATATATACGAGGTATGATCAAAAAGTTTGGTAAATAGTCCCGCAACTAATGGACGTGTGTCACTAGGTGATGTCAGTGTGTATGGCTGATGACGTCACCTTGGCCACTTGCCAGATGCCAACAAACACCATTCACCTACGCACCAGTGCGCCGTGTCATTGCTTTGTGTGAGGACGTTTTTGTGGCGTCTGGCGATTTTGGAGAAAATGTCGAAATTTGAGCAACGTGCAAACATCAAATTTTGTTTTAAACTTGGTAAGACGGCTACAGAAACGCACGGAATGCTTGCAGCTGTCTACAGAGATGAAGTTGTTACAAACAAGACGGACGGACGACCACTTCTTTCATCATCTTCCAAAGACTCATAATAGTAATATCACGAAATTTGAAAAATTATGTAATATATTCATAATTTTATATTATATTCATAGATTAACTAAACATCCGCATCCGCGGATATTGAAATTAAAAATCCGCATCCGCAGTTGTTGAAAACTGACATCCGGTCCACCACTAATATTATATATATATATATATATATATATATATATATATATATATATATATTCGCTACTTTCCTGAAAGAGATTGTTTTTTTAGGGGGTTCAGTTTAGGTGAGAGGAGATTACGTTAACCAAACCTAAAACAAATAAGTGGGTGTGTAAAAACCTGAGGTAGCATAAAATAGAAGTAAGTTGATTTCGAGTAGGCCTATTTGAATTAAAATCCTAACACGGGTGAAATACGAAAAAAATAATCATTCTGCAAAGTAAAAATGCAATTTCTCTAAACTTTTCAATGGAACCCCCAACATCCCCCATCCCTCCACCTACCTTAACGCAAGCTTGTCATTAAAATTTTTTAAAAATATAAAAAAAAGAGATCACCGGTAGCTGCTACTGACACTTCAATGACCACCGACAAAATATATATATATATATATAGAGAGAGAGAGAGAGAGAGAGGAGAGAGAGAGAGAGAGAGAGAGAATTTCTCCAAATGATAACACTGGTATGCAACATACCTGATGTTTCAACAAACATAACTGTTTTTTATCAATTCAGATGTGCTGAATCCAAAAATCACATCCATTTTTTCTCATCACGTACAGTTTTCTGGCAAACACCTATCACCCATTTTATATGGGTGGTATATAGACATACACCCAATTATGCAATATATGTGTACAATATATACATGGAGCCTGAACTGCATTCAAGCTTGTAATTCTGAACTTTCTGGGCAATAAAAAAAAATTCCAACTACAACGACAGTGTGAATGAAATGCTCAGCAAATCTGAAAAGCTTGGCTGCAACACGAGTCTAAAGGTTTACGTCCTTCACTCGCATTTGGACTATTTTACTGAAAAATTGGGTAGTGTGAGTGAGATACAAGGAGAAAAGTTCCACCAGGATATCGAGACTATGGAAAAAAGATACCGATACCAAGGAAGGTGGAATGTCAACATGATGGCAGACTATTGCTGGTCTCTGAAACGGGAAGGCTCGGAAGAAATGCGGCGCAAGAAGCGAGCAAAAGAACGACGATTTTCTCCTACTGATCAGTCATGATTGATCTATTATTATGTATCAATTAAGTATCAAAGATGAATTTACTTTGAAATGTATTGTCTTTGTATTTCTTATAATTTTGTACTCCTGGAAATTTAGTCTTTAATACATACTGTGAATATATCTGACTTATATTTTGTGAAAAACCCTGACGTGATACATAAAAATGGTTGTGAAATTTGAAATCAGCATGGTAAAAGTCTATAAGATCAGTAATAGAAATAAAACATCTCGTACTTTGGTTTGAAATGCACACTTCTGTAATGAATAACCTTTAAGATTTTATGTAACTGTCATGATTTTAATCACAAATGAAATTCTCTCTCTCTCTCTCTCTCTCTCTCTCTCTCTCTCTCTCTCTCTCTCTCTCTCTCTCTCTCTCTCTCTCTCTCTGTACAATTCCCTTGTTCGGCCGTACCTGGAGTATGCTGTGCAGTTCTGGTCGCCCACCCTCAGGAAAGATATTGAGAGGCTGGAGCGAGTGCAGGCGAGGGCCACAAAGTTAATCCCTTCCGTTAGGCATATGGGCTACAATCGACGGTTACGCGCCCTGAACTTGTTTTCGCTTGAAACTCGGAGGCTGCGCGGTCAACTGATCGAGGTTTTCAAGCTCTTACGAGGGTTCAACGATGTCGATTTTAGAAGTATGTTTAGTTTAAATGATAACCCAACTCGCAACAATGGTTGGAAGTTGGATTTGAAACGGTTTAGGACTAGTGTGTGTGGGAATTACTTTACGTATAAGATCTGTGACACATGGAACAGGTTACCTTCGGAAGTTGTGAACAGTTCCTCTGTGGATAAGTTCAAGAAAAGGTTAGACCAAATTTGGCACACTATTTGAGTGTGTACAAAATTTTCCGTGGCACTCGTTGCCATTGGTACCTCCTCGGTATGGGCCGCAAGGCCTTTTGAGGTACTTCTTTTCCTTGTAACTCTCTCTCTCTCTCTCTCTCTCTCTCTCTCCGCAGGGGCTATAAAGGTTATGCACATTCCTTTTGGGTGTTGTAAACTTTATACTTGGGGTGTGACAGCCCTTGGGTCCCGAGTCGTGGGATTCTAGAGAAATTGGCTGCCAGTTCCTTTAGGTCAGTGGTGCACAAACGTTTTTGATGTGAGGGCCAAGCGAAGAAAATAACTAAATGTATTAGCCTACTTACTTTCCATCTAAGTCATAAATTGGGTCACTTTTATATTCTAACTTTTTCATTGAATTGAAAAGACCCGTGGGGCCACTGAAAAGACCCGTGGGGGACACATTTGGCCCGCGGGCCAGGGTTTGTGCATCACTGCTTTAGGTTCTTTCTCTTTCGGGAGGGCGGGTGAAGTCTGTTGTACAATCCTGTCCCGTGGGTTACTAGGACCCCATCCCATCCCTACTCTGTCCTTTTAGCTTAAGTTAAGGATGTTCTCCTCTGACTAAAAAAAAAATTTCTTTTAGTATTAAGTCTTTTTCTCTTCTTTTACTATTAGGACCCTACTGCTACCTCATGCGTGGGAAGAGAGGCTTTGGAACCTCTATAAATAACACCATTTAATGCTCGTAGGTTGTGAGAGACTGGGATGGAGGGGTCCCAGACGTAGGGGCGCGATGAATGGAGTGTGGCTAGTGCCCCGTTAAGCCCATTCCTAACGCGTAATGACCTGACCAGCCCCCTGCGACCGTTCTTTGGTGACCAATTGATGGTGCTTGGCTGTACTGCTCTTAGGTGAGAGAGCTTTACTGCCCAGCTGGCGGCCAGGCCAGCGTAAACTCTCGGGCGTATCCTCTGGGTCTGGTGGGATATCCCTTGAACACTGGATTCTAAGAGTCTGGCTGCTTGTGAGTGACGAGTAAGACTTAGTACGGGGCTGTCGCACCTGGCGGGAAATCCGTGACGCCTGCGTCGCGAGTGTTTGTCAGTTGGTAGCTGCGACACTTTTGGGACTGTCCGGCCCTAGGGAGATCCTTGGTCGGTGCGGCAGCAGCGAGAGGTGTAGTTTTCTGAACGGGATGAACGTCACTTGCAAATAGGTGGATGCGTCTACGCGCGGGAACAATTCACCCCCCCCCTCCTTTTTTATATACTGGCCAGCACGTTTTTGATAGTTTTCATTGCTAGAACGCTTTATCTTACTCATTGTACTCAGAGTTCGAAAAAAAAAAAGTTACAATGACTGGACCGCAGAAACTGAAGGCTGAATGTGCGAGGTGTGAAGTAAACTAGTGGGTGACGAACTTCAAAGAAGCCTGCTTCGAGAAGATCAACCACTCCAGCATGTGCCGCTTTTGCGAACTCATGCGGTTTTACGAGAAGCTAGAGGAGAGGGTCCGGCGGCTCGAGTCGTCCAGACCGGCTGTTGGAGGTGCGGCGGTCACTGACGCGGCTGCGCCCTCCACCCGGAGCTCATTGATAGGATAGCTGCCATGGAAAGGCGGTCCAGCGATGGACTGGACAGAGCTCGGGACCGCGGAGAAAGGGTAGAGGTGCAACCGGGGGCCAGGGTACAAAATCAGTGTCAGGAATCGCCAGCGACCCACGTGGAATGCACGGAACCGCGGCGCAAGGTGGAGGGCGTAAAGAAGGGGCCGATAGAGAAGGGTGGGAAGGGGCCTACTGATGGCCCAAAGAAACCGAAGGATGTAGCTGCCGGTCGGGGTGGGTCGGGTGGTGTAAGTGCGTCTATGGGTGGCGACGGGTATCGAAAGGTCTCGGGCAAGAAGGCTGCGAAGCCGAAGCCTGAGACCCCAGTTGCCCCTGTCAGGACCTCCAACCGCTTTAGTCTCCTGTGCTCGAAGGAGGAAGACACCGTTTTGATTGGGGACTCGCAGATCAGGGGCCAGGAGAAGTACTTTGCTTCTGCAAACCGGGACGGGAGGAAGGTAAGGTGCTTACCTGGGCGGGGAACGGCGCACTTAAGGAAGGAGGTAGAGAAGCTGCGCGTGGCTAGTCGGAGGACTGCGATCGTTGTCCACGCTGGTGGCAACGACCTGTTCCTCAAAGGCGGTAGGGTAGGTCACAGAAGGGATCATCACCGAGATCATGTCTCTTGCGGATGATCTAAAACTGAAGACAGACAGGGGAATGTTGATGGGTATTTTACCGCGGATGAATGCCAGTGACCACGCGCTCAGTAAGGTCATTGGCATCAACGAGAGGGTGCAAGACTTGTGCGTCCCGCTGGGCGTGAGGTTTATTGACCCTTCGACGCATTTTCGGGTAGGTGGGACCTTTACCAGAGGGATGGTGTCCACCTCAATGGGTAAAGGTGTGCTAGGCGCGCTGCTCGACCGGCACCTATACAGAATGGTGAGGTCGAGCCCGGGGAGAGATGACGGGCCCCCACCGGGGAGAGATGATGTTGAGCCGGTGGCGGACGTACCTTCAACTGAAGGGTGCGTCCAGGTACAGGTGGGTGACCCTCCTTCCACGTTGGAGGGGGCTCAGGCTCCTGCGGAAGTTGCCCCCTCGTTGGTGAGGGGCTCTTCAACTCCCGACAGCCCTGGCTGTTCGGGAAACGGGTCGTGCTAGGGGGCGGTCAGAATAGGGAAGGCTCCCTCCGTGCAATGCTTTTTAATGCTAGGTCGATTAGGAATAAGTTTTGCGAGCTACGGGCGCTCTTAGCATCAGAATACCAGGATATCGTTGCTATCACCGAGTCCTGGATTCATACTGATCGTAGGGACTACGTTGGGGAGTTCGAAATTCCCGGGTATAGAATGTTTCGCAAAGACCGCACCCGTGGGGAGGGGGGGGGTACTAATATACGTCAGGGACACGTTGAGTCCGGTTGACTGCCAGTTCCGGTCGGAACGGGAGCTGCTTGGCGTCGATCTGAACGTGGGAGGGACGAACTATAGGTTAATCTTGGTGTACAGACCTCCGCATCTCCTCCTCGAGGAGGATACAGCCCTGTACACCGAACTCCGTAGCCTGCTAGGGGATAGGGTGTGTGTAGTTTTAGGAGACTTCAACTGTCGCGGCATAAAGTGGGAAGACAGGACTGCTGATGCTGAAGGGAGGAGGCTAGTTGACTTTGCTGATGAGAACTTCCTCACTCAGTGGGTCAATGAGCCTACACGAGGCGAAAGCGTTCTAGACTTAGTATTCACGACCGAAGACAACCTCGTCATTGGCCTCACCGTTGACGAATCGTTGGGCGGGAGTGATCACGGTCTGATTAGATTCCGTGTCTGCGTCCCTCGGGTAAAGCGTAGTAACTCGAGAGGCAGTAAGCTCGGAGGGCGGACTTTGTTAGCCTCCGGGATAACGTAGGTGAGATGGGGTTAGAGGTTGGCGGCGATGTTGAGGGAGTGTGGAGTGCATCCCGGAACGAGTTTATGGTGGTGCAGTCTGCTGCCATACCCTCAAAAACGGTCACCCCTGCTTCAACGGAGCCTAAGTGGTTCAGTCGTGACATCGCTTCGGCTATCCGAAATAGGAAAGTAGCGTATAGGAGGACGAAGGCCAATCGTTCACATGAGAACACTGAAGCGTATGTCCGCCTGTGTAGGGAAGTGAAGGCGAAGGTTAGGCTAGCGAAACGTAACGAAGAACTACGGGTGGCAAGCCTCTGCAAGAGGAACCCTAAGGAGTTCTTCAGTTATGTTAATAGTAGAAACCTCAGGGTTAAAAGACAGAAGCTGCGTTATGCGGACCTCCGACGCGGACATCGCTAATGTGCTTAATGAGTACTTTGCGGGAGTGTTCACCAGGGAAGACACCCGGGTCATCCCCGAGCCAGGCGTGAGGCACGAAGGTGCTGGGCTGGATAGTGTTCGATGTACCGCGACAGTCGTTGCCGATAGAATAGACAAACTGAGCGCGTTTAAGGCTCCTGGGCCAGACCAGTTTCTCCCCAGAGTGTTGCGGGAGGTGCGCGACCAGGTGGCTCCCCACCTGGCTACAGTCTTCAACAAATCGTTGGAGACGGGCCAGGTGCCTGGTGACTGGAGGGAAGCCAACGTGACCCCTATCTTTAAGAAAGGGGATCACGAAAGTCCAGGGAACTATCGTCCCATTAGTCTCACTTCAGTTGTAGGTAAATTATTAGAGGGGATAATAGCGGATAGGATCGTTGACCATTTGGATTCCTACAAGCTGCTTGGGGACTCCCAACATGGGTTTAGACGGCATAGGTCGTGTCTCACCAACTTGCTCGAGTTTTTCCACGTCATGTTGAGTGAGTATGATAAGAGTAGGGCGATTGATATACTTTATCTCGACTTTCAGAAAGCCTTTGATAAGGTACCTCACCGCCGGCTAATGGCGAAAGTGCGCGCGCTGGGTATCGGTGGGGAAGTAGGTAGGTGGATTGAAAACTGGCTGAAGAATAGGCGGCAGAGGGTTGTAATTAAAGGGGTTAGTTCGGGTTGGGCCTCGGTCACTAGTGGGGTTCCTCAGGGTTCCGTTTTGGGGCCACTGTTGTTTATCATTTACATAAATGATATCGACGGTGGCATCGTCAGTCGGATCGCCAAATTCGCTGATGACACCAAGCTTGGGGCCAATGTTGGGACGCCCGAAGCGATCGAGCAACTGCGTGCGGACCTAGGTAGGATAGGAGAGTGGTCCGAAAAATGGCAAATGCCGTTTAACTTGGGTAAATGCAAGGTGATGCACATTGGCTACGCCAATCCCAAGTCGGACTACTCGATGTTGGGGAGTAATATCGAGGCGACTGATTTGGAAAGGACTTGGGTGTGCTAATAGCAGCGACTTAAGTTTTTGGAAAAGGAAGCCCAGAAGCTGTTGGGTTATATCAGGAGGCAATTTCAGTTTCCGAACAAGGAGATTGTGCTCTCTCTGTACAATTCCCTGGTTTGGCCACACCTGCAGTATGCTATGCAGTTCTGGTCGCCCACCCTCAGGAAAGATATTGAGAGGCTGGATCGAGTGCAGGCGAGGGCCACAAAGTTAATCCCTTCCGTTAGGCATATGGGCTTCAATCGACGCTTACGCGCCCTGAACTTGTTTTCGTTAGAACCTCGGAGGCTGCGTGGTCAACTGATCGAGGTTTTCAAGCTCTTACGCGGGTTCAACGATGTCGATTTTAGAAGCATGTTTAATTTAAATGATAACCCAACTCGCAACAATGGTTGGAGGTTGGATTTGAAACGGTTTAGGACTAGTGTGTGTGGGAATTACTTTACGTATAAGATCTGTGACACGTGGAACAGTTTACCTTCAGAATTTGTGAACATTTCCTCTGTGGATCATTTCAAGAAAAGGTTAGACCAAATCTTGCACACTATTTGAGTTTGTAAAAAATTTTCCCTGGCACCCGTTGCCATTGGTACCTCCTCGGTATGGGCCGCAAGGCCTTTTGAGGTACTTCTTTTCCTTGTAACTCACTCTCTCTCTCTCTCTCTCTCTCTCTCTTTAATGTCTTCAATATTTTAAGGGGGGTAAAGGAGGGGGTAAACTTTCTCAAAAGTTAAAATAAACTCGAATCGTGCAAGAATGACATTTCCGATTTATTAAATCCCTGAACTTATTATTTTCGCTAAGAATCGCCATTTCAGGATTGAATTTTCGTCTTCATTTTTAATCAGTCCATTTGATTCATTCACTGAAATTGTTCCCAGATGACTCTCTCTCGAAACACTTTCATATACTTTATAGCCTACAATTAAATTACTAATATCCTTATAATATATATATATATATATATATATATATATATATATATATATATATTAAATTACTAATATCCTTATAATATATATATATATATATATATATATATATATATATATATATTATAACTGCAAACACGCAGTATAATTAACGTTTCGTTGTTTCGTTCTTTCGCTCTCATCTTGCGCGGTTAATTCTCCTATACAAAGCGTCGTTCTTTACGTTAATTATACTGCGTGTTTGCAGTTATAATGTATATATGTTACGGCATGCGGGAGGTGCCCCTTTGGGGCATTGGTTTCTGCGCGTATGTAGAGGAATTACGACATTTGCTTGGGTGAGGCCTGTGGTGTAGTGGTTATCATATCTGACCGGCAATCGGAAGATCCCGGGTTCGATTCCCGGGTGGTTACCTCATTTTTTCATTTGTTTCGTTCTTTCGCTCTCATCTTGCGCGGATAATTCTCCTATACAAAGCGTCGTTCTTTACGTTATATATATATAATATATATATATATATATATATATATATATATACATATATATATATATATATATACAGTGGTGGGCACGCGCAACGAAATAGTTGCGCCGCACGCGCAAGCGCAACCCTTTCCAAAAAGTTGCGCCGCAAGCGCAAGCGCAACCAAAAATGTTGCGGCGCAACTGCCCACCTTTGTGTATATATATATAATGAATTTCACAACTAGACACGTGAAATGAATGAATGATGCAAACCCACAAGGAAAAAGAAAAATGATTCCAAGGCTTTCGTGTATTCAGAAGTACACCTCGTCAGGGAATAAAGGGTGGAGGCAAGATGACCAAAAATATATACAACGGGACAGAAAAACAAAAAGATTAACACAAGATTAACAAGAGTTGCTTAGAGGCAAAAGGTATTTTAACAGGATATTGTTAATTTTATACATTCAATATATAATATATAATATACAATAATATACAATATACAGGGTGTCCGAGAATTATCTGTACAATTTTTGGCTGTTATTAAAAGTCAACCATGAAGTGTAGAAATTCCAGTGTTGTCCCATTTTACAGAGAATCTCATTACGTTTTTTCTGATACCACGTTTTGACAAGTTTTTTAGAAATGTACGCGGGTGACAGACATTGATGATTTAAAAGCAAGAATCACAGCTGCTATTGAGCGAATTGATGTGGATATGCTGCAGCGTACATGGCAACATTTGGAGTATCGATTGGATGTTTTGCGAATCACTAATGGTGCACATATCGAATGTTTGTAACAACGTTACTTTAATAAAAGAAACTTTTGAAAATACAGATTCTAAATAATCTTGTTTAAGAATTTTACGTGTGTTATCAAGAATTTTATTAAAAGATGAAATTGTACAGATAATGTTCGGACACACTGGAATTTCTAAAGAATTTGTCAAAACTTGGTATCAGAAAAAACTTAATGAGGTTCTCTGTAAAATGGGACAACACTGGAATTTCTACACTTCATGGTTGACTTTTAATAACAGCCAAAAATTGTACATATAATTCTCGGACACCCTGTATAATATACATTCAATTCAATGTATAAAACTGACAATATCTTGTTAAAATACCTTTTGCCTCTAATCAACTCTCGTTAATCTTGTGTTAATCTTTTTGTTTTTCTGTCCCGTTGTATATATTTTTGGTCATCTTGCCTCCACCCTTCATTCCCTGACGAGGTGTACTTCTGAATACACGAAAGGCCATAGAATCATTTTTCTTTTTCCATGTGGGTTTGCATCATATACGGGGCTCCAATAAATCTTAGCCCCCCGCCCATGGCCTAAACCATTAGAGGTACAGTAAAACTAAACATACCTCACAAAAGAGAATTTAATCCTGCATTTAATGAGAAAATTAAAACTTGGTGTTCCCGCCATTGGCTTCCAAGACAGCCTGAATTCGCTTTGGGTAGCTTGCCAAAAGTGATGTGAATAGATCTTGATCGTTACGCAAATTTGCTAAAACAGTTTCAATGTGTTGCGTCATTGTATCCTTCGAAAATCGATTTGCTGTAGGTTCTTGAAACAAGAGACATTCAACCTTGTCCTTTATAACTGATCCAATGTGTTCACAGACGTTCAGGTCAGGAGAATTTCCTGGCCATTCTTCATTTCCAAAGAAATCGATCTCATGGTTCCGCAACAACTGTTGAGTGGCTAATGCCTTAGAGCAGGGGGCCTTATCGTGCAGAAGTGTTACCTGATCGACATCCATAACATTGTTTGGGTTTCTTAGAAAAGGAATGACATGCTGGGATAGAATAATATCACGAAAATACTGTCCATCCCAACTCTGACCATTTGGCTTCAGCACCCACGTGAGCTTCTTTGCAGTGAACAAAACAAACACACCAACACAGTCTAGACTTTTTAATAATTCGCGATAATGTTCATTGTCATCAATTTCATCTGGTGTTTTGGCCCACACTCGATCATTTTGGTAGTTAGGCCGACGTGTTACGTAAACAAAAAATTCATCGGAGACAGCTAAATGCATGAAATCATCCACATCCCAATCTTCAAGATAATGGGCAAACCACATTCTGTCATCGATGTTAAGTTGAGTTTTTCTTGGCTTTGGAAGTTCATGCCAAGGCTTTAAACCTTGCCTGTGACGGTACAGTCGAATGATCTCACCACTAACGATCTTTCCTCTCAACACTTCGATCTCTCTAGAAAGTTTAGCACAGCTGTTTTTCCGCTTACGCGTACCGCTTTCAATGATGTCCTTTGTTTCCTGAGAGAGTGGCAAATTTGGGCGCCCAGATTTGGTTGTATCCATTTCACATTCATCCAAAGTTTTATTCCAATTTCTTTTGACGAAGTCCTCACTTCTTCGCAACTTTTTGGCAACCCATGAACGTGTTATGAAGGTGGCTCCAGTATCACGAGCTTCCCGAAATGTTATTGCTCGTATGCGATCTATCACACGTTGCCTCTCCGAATCACCAATTAATTGAGAAGCCATTATATTATCACTTTATCAGCTAGAGTAATTTTAATACCTGCAATAAATAAAGAATTTTATATATTTTTAGAATCACTAAAAACTATTTCGATATAAGTAAACATGTAAGCTGAAAATGGGGGGGGGGGGGGGGGCTAAGGTTTTTTGGAACCCCTTATATGGAATGTGGAAAGTTACACTCGTGAGGAAAAGGCCCCCGCCTTTTCTTCACGTGTAACTCACTTCCATATTAACCATTGCGAGTTATTCTACCTGCAACAAAAATAAAAGGTCCCGAAACAAGATATCAATTTGAACATTGGTTTTAGTTCTAAGGCATTACTTTTGTAAATTTGATTTAAAATAAATTTTCCTATGAAACCGGACTTATGGGACACCCTGTGTGTACAGACACACACACACACACACACATATATATATATATATATGTGTGTGTGTGTGTGTGTGTGTGTGTGTGTGTGTGTGTGTGTTTTGCGATGATTTTAAGCAGTTTACTCGTTTCTCATTTAATTGAGTTAGGAAACAAGATGGGTTACCCATACTGCTCAAAATTGTAGGAGTCACCAAGTCATAGAAGGTAAAATGCTTCAAGTTTTATTTTTATTTACGAAACGTGTTTTATATATACAAATTTTATTTAATTTTATTTTATTCTTATTAAAATTGTCACGTGGTTAGAGTTTAATTAATAAAGGGCGAACTGTAAATAAAATTTCCTATTTTATTTCTAAAAACGGTTTTCAAACATTAGATTTTCTTCTGTAAAGGAAATAATAAAATAATTTTTTTTTTTAAAGTTTCAATGATGTTTTCTTCTCTTATTCAATTTCCCTTTTGTTTTTCTTCTTCCAGAAACTGACGCTTCGATTTTTTTAAAATGTTGCTAACAAAGCGAACGTATTTTGACGTCGCTGAAACAAAGCTTCAGTTCAAAAGACATTTTTTATTGTTTTGCATACATCTCATTACATACCAACATATATATATATATATATATTAGTGGTGGACCGGATATCCGCGTTATTTTTAACATCCGCATCCGCACTTCTGACTGCGGATGTTATGTGGATATTACCTCTAATAAATTATGCAATTTACAATTAAATTAGCTTATAAAGTAGCTTATAAGGCCCAGTCATGCACATTTCATGTAAAGTATTAATTATTAATGAACAAATAAATATATAAACCTCAAAATATAAATACCTGGTAACGCAGAAAATTGAATGAAACTTGTTTCATTGAATTTTCTGTGGCTGAAACTCTTGAGAAAGTTATTATTTTTATCATAATGAAAACATTAATATTAATTTTAATTCTTATGCATTGCCTGCCATAATAGTAATATCACGAAATTTGAAAAATTATGTCATATATTCATAATTCTGTATTATATTGATAGATTAACTAAATATCCGCATCCGCGGATATTGAAATTAAAGATCCGCATCCGCAGATGTTGAAAAACTGACATCCGATCCACCACTAATATATATATATTAGTAATTAAATTGTTAAACTTCAGTAAATTTGAATGCTTTTTTCAATTTGTTCAAAGTAATGCGTCAGTTGTTTTATTTACTTAACAATTTGTTTGTTTCTCTCTCTCACTTGTTTTTTTTCTACGTCTCATCAACAACATCCCAGAGATTCTCGATGGGGTAAGAAAAGGCGAGATCTCAAGCCACCCCACAAGAGGAGTGATGTTACGATCATACCAACACTTTTTACTGCTTTTGCTTGGTCACAAGGGCTACCGTCATCATGAAAGAAGAAATCTCTTTCTGAAAGCTGGAGTCATTATGTTGGTAGCGGGTGATCTTGAAGGGTTTACGTGTTCATCGCTGTCCCTTTGGGTAGAAATGGTAGGGGTCCGTCAGATGGTAACAGATTCGCGATGCTTCGTCGTGAGTAGCATCCACTCCGGATTGAAACGCTCTCCTTTTCTTCTGAGGTCACGGATTCCTCCTTTGCTGAAAGCGGTTGAAAGGGGATTCGCCCGATAAAATGACTATACTAGGTCATGCTCAGTTCAGTCCTTATATTTATTACAAAATTTGAGACAGTCCTGGATGTTCTTCCGACTAAGAAGAGAATGACAAACCATTCTCTACTAACCGCCTTCTGACTGTGCGTGCTGATGCTTGCACTCCTGCTTCTTGCCAGTCACTCTGTAGATGCACACTGGCGTTCTGAGTCGACTCTCGGCTGTCTTGACCGTGCTCTTGCTTCATAACTACCCGTCTGTTGCTACTTTTTAATGGGGTCCTGGAGACAATGATATAACTGGCGTAAACTCTGGCAGCAATCTGACGGTTGCTCAGGCCTTCCCGATGAAGGGCCATGATGATTGACAGAGTTTCTGGCTATATGTAGGGGTCCATTCTCATCACGTCTGAAGGAAAGAATTAACTCATCGGTTTACTCCTTTAAACTATCCTGCGAGACTTAATCGAGACAAAACTCGGGGTTTACATTAATTTCATTAGCTATAAGTTAATAGAATTAGTTTTGTGCATCACAGATTATCAAAAAATGGAATGACAGACGCGACTCACGGTAGAGGGGAACCTGGGGATTTGCTGAAACAGTCTTCTTGCGCAATCCCCACGCAGTTCAAGCACATTGTGATTACTCTCGCAAATCCAATCCATGAATACAATTATTTCTTAACGTAATGCTTGGTTCAGGGAATACCAAATCGAAAATTAGAAGCAAATTATAGGTGTTTCACTTTTTTTGTCCATAGCTGTAGTTAACTGGTCGAATTGACTGTAGTAAAGTGAGGGTCGAGTATGTGATAAATTATGGATATAATGAGGTAATTTTTTTTGTGAGGTAACATTTTTGATATCTCAGAACCTTAAAACCATTTATATTAAAAATAGAAACATTTTTACTAACGGAAAAAATATGTTGGTCCTGGTTAGGTTAGGTTACGCAATTTTAGATTAGCTAAAGTTTGGTTGTTGTTGTTGTTATTGTTGTTTTTTCATGCAAGGAGGGGGGACCAAGGGTGAGCGCCCGCAAAAATATCTCCCGCCCCCACTATATAAGAAGGAGACAGCTGAAATCAAGGTCTCTGAAGCTAGAGGTTCGGCTAGATTAGCGAGTACCTCATTATTCAATGGTTTAACAGAAACCACCCTTCGAGTCTTCAACTGCGTCGCAAACATTTATCACGTCCTTCTCGGTTGGATGGCACTAATGTTAGGTTAGGTTAAAATAAGCTTGGTTAACTAGTTTTAGATATAGGGATTTAAAAAAGTTGATACCTCGTTTATGCAGAGATGCGCACATTTTGTGTGTGTGTGTGTGTGTGTGTGTGTGTGTGTTTATACAAACGATGTCTCTATTATATTTATTTGCTGTTCTTGGCCCGAGTGTGTCTCAATGGCACTCGTTCAACTCTTTCAGTTGAGTTTATTTCAGCTTCGAAACGGAAATTTAGACCCATTTTCCTCTCACAGAAAGGTGTTAGCGCAAAACTTGTTCCAAAACTTGTTCGACTTTTAATCCCAATTTATGCAGTGTGTGAACTTTTAAATAAATCAACTATTTCCTCATTTTTATATTTATGAAGAGGTGATAAGTGGCTTTCCGAAGAGAGAATTCTTATTTTTCTTCGTATCGATCAAACGTTTGTTTACAAAGTGTTCGTGCGGCATAGAGGCAAAAAGTCGTTGTGTATTATCATCATCATCATCATCATCATCATCGTCATCATAATATTTCCTATTTCATTTCAGTTTTTGTGTTATAAATTAAGTAAGTCTCTTTTTTTCTTCAATGGTTTTATTGTTCTCTCTTCCTTTTTTTGCTGACCTTTCGTTCAAGTGCATCTCAACATCTTGAAAGTTTGTTAAAAATTAAGTTTAAAATTAAGTTTAGGAGTGCAACAGTGCCTATATTATCATTATTTTTTCACTATTTTATTTATTATTATTTTTATTTTCATTATTATATTTATCATCATCATTTTCATCCTCAGCATCATTTATCATCATCATTATTATCATTATTTTCATTATAATACTTAATTTATATCATGCATAATTACAAAAGTAGGTGCATCACTCCCTAAACAAGTCCTAAGATTCGTGTAGTACACAATGGTAAACCAACATCTACATTAAAGCATTATCGGTGCTTACGGAATCGCGCGACAATATTTAACTCGGCCATTGGTGGTCATGGCAAAAATAATAATTAGGAAATGTATAAATGGAACAAGGATAAAGAAAGTAGCAAAAATAATGTTGCAAGATTTAAAAATTCTAAAACTGGAAGATATCTACAAACCAAACATTGCCTCTTATACGTGTCAAATTGTCAATAATAATAATACTATTCCAGAAACCATACATCTACTTTAGAATTGCGCAATTAGATCTTTAAACTCCACCGAACCCAACCTCTGGAACAAACCTCGATGAAAAGGCATGAGAATCTAACACGCTTAAAAGTTTTCAGAAGAACTGAAAACTGAATTAATCAAATCATACAAACCATAATATCTCTATTCCTCCTCACCTATTCCCATTCCAAGCTTTTTCTACCCACTCCCTTCCTTCTCTCTCTCTCTACACACCAATTATAATTAAGATAAATAATTTTAGTTCTGCGTTGTCAAGGTATTTAATATTATAATTACACTTTATTTACCTAGAATAAATAATGTACAATTTTGGCTGAAGCTCATATATATAATATACAGTGTATATAATATATATATCCAATTATATATCCAAGTTTTTAACTTGTCATGCAATAAATATTAACCGCCATCGTATTTGCATCTAATTTTACACCTTTTTCTTCTCTTTTAATTTACTGTAAATAAACTTTATGTTTTGCGCTAAAATGATTTGTCACATGACTACATTCTGTTAATAAAGCATAAAATTTGCTCGCAAATGGCATTTAAACGCTATATACGTATAAGAAATTATTTACCGATCCATTTTTATGTATTTCTTGTTCCTTCTATTACACTGGTATGCATATGAAATTTTTTTGTCTGCTGTGAGGGTTTTTTCAACTCATATTATATAATTCGACCATGCTGAATTCGAAAATGACATTGGTTTTCCTCAATCAGGTCAGGTTTTTTCTCTATTGGCCATTTATTATAAGTCCAATTTTATCCCCAAATTTATTGATTTTTTTAGCTTAAACACTGTAGATACGAGTAATATTATAAGAACACTCGTGAAAAATGAAAACATTGTGTGAATAAATACTTTTATTCATACAATGAATATGGAAAAAAGTTTATTGAGGAAGGAATGAAGTTTTTTTGGCTTTCCGTCTGTGTTTTTCTTCGGGCACGTCTCGCTTCAAACACCAGCAATAGTCCGCCAGCATATTGATATCCCAGTTTCCCTGGTACCTCTCTTCCATTATTTTGATATCTTGGTGAAATCGTTCACCCTGTTCCTCACTATAATCCCCGCAATTTTCAGGAAAATAGTCCAAGTGGGACCACAAAAAGTGCATTTTTATGGACATGCGCGACCCATGAGCTTTGAAAGCTTCCATCAAGTTTTCGACAACGGACTCGTATTCTGGACTTCTACGCTTGCCAAGAAAATCAGTGACAACTGATTTGAATGCCTGCCAGGCATTCTTCTCAGTTGGAGTCATTGCGTTTTCGAACTGAGTATCCTTGATCAAAGTTCGATGATCAAAGTTCGAATTTGAGGACCATCAAAAACCCCAGCATTTAGTTTAGCATCAGATATATGAGGAAATTTACTCTCGAGATATCGGAATGCTGAACCCTCCTTATTCATTGATTTGATGAAATTTTTCATCAAGCCCAGCTTAATACGAAGTGGTGGGAGCAAAATTTTTGTTGGTGGTACAAGGGGCACTGAAACGACATTATGCGACCCAGGTTCAAAATTCTCTCTGGATGCCCATTCACGCTGTGCATAGTGCTTCTCATCCGCTCGGCTATCCCATTTGCAGAGGAAACATGGGTATTTCGTGTATCCCCCTTGCATTCCCAATACAAATGCCACAATCTGAACAAAAATGAAAATATTTAAAGAATTTAGAGAATTTGTTCTATCAGATAAAAAATCTATGCATTGGACTGTATCACTTCTGTGGGGAAGTTAAGTGTTCTTATACGCTCTCAAATAACCTTTGGAAAAACAACATAGTCAATAGCAATAGTTTACTTATGATATTAGTATTACCTTCAAATCTCCACAGATCCTCCAGTTATGTTGGTCGTATACGAGAGCATCCAGTAAAATTTTCATGTTATCGTAGCTCTCAGTAAGTTGTACGGTATGTGCTACAGGGACTGATGCAACCCTATTCCCAATGTTGAGAAGTACTGCTTTCAAACTTCGTTTAGACGAGTCTATAAATAGCCTCCATTCTGATGCGTTATATGGCAGGCCCAAGGATTCGATTAGCCCCTCAACATTGCAGCAGTACACTAAGGAAGAGGTATTTTCGTGCACTGCAAAAAACTTGCGGAATTCTTCCTCTCGTTTCCTATACCAGGAGAATGTTGTTCCCGGAGCCAGCAAGTTGTCCTCTCGAAGTCGTGAGCCCAAGATCTCGGCAGCTAATTTGGAAAGTCCTAAATCCCTGGTAAGATCATTAAGTTTGGCCTGGTTGAGAGGCCTCGGCTCATTTGAAGCGGTATTTTGAGGTATATACGACTGGGACTGGTCATTGGCATTGGTCATTGATTCATCATCAGAATCATCGAAGTCCAGGGTTTGAGGTCGGTCAGGTATTGGAATTCCAGGACCATGGGGTACAGGTCTCATAGCAGAAGGAATGTCAGGGTATACAACAATGTGTTTATTCTTCTTGTTAACTCCTGAAAATAGAAACACAGAAACATGGATATAAAACTTGCATATGAAATAGAAGAAGCATTCAGACAGTGGCGGCTCGTGAGGGAAGGCTGCGGTCTGTAAGATATGAAATAGGTCGATGGAGTCTGTATATTTTTTCTTTCTTTTTCATTCATATTGTCCCTTCGGGGACAATATGAATGAAAAAGAAAGAAAATATACAATCATTGTATATGTAAATGTAACTTGTATAACAATATGTATGTGTAAATGTATTTTCTATAACAATATGTATATGTAAATGTATGATTACCATTATGGTGAATATTATGCTATATATGGTGAATATTACATTATGGTGAATATTATGTCAAGTTTCATACGAGGATTTCAAAATATTTAAGAAAAATAAATTTATAAGCCCACCTTGGAGGTTTGTCATGCAGAAATAGCAATCTGTCACGTGATCCTTTCCTTCTCTCCAAATCATGGGAATTCCAAAAGGCAAAGATTTCGCTCTGCCTTTGCTCCATCTTCTCAAATTTTCAATGCACGTCTTGCAGCACATATGAGGGGCGAAACTTTTGTCCTGGTCCCCTAGCTTAATTCCAAAGTATGCTCTATACATTGTCTTCACAAATTTAGTGATTTGGGACTGGTTATTTGGCATGGTAACCGTCCCACATATGTAGCAGAATCTATTGGGATCATTTTTACACGCTCTATTCATTATGAAATATTTTATCTATATGCCTGAAAAGTAAAAAAATATATTATACAAGTGAAACAAGTGATGATAGATGTTACTGTTCCAATTCCGCTTTGACAAAATCACGAAAAATTCTATTTTACTTATGAGGCCATAGCCGGATAACTTGAGCTGATTGAGAAAAACGGATTGCAGATTCGAAATCAGTAGGAAAAACTCTATAAGAATCACTTACAAAACCCTTGACAGATCTCCAAAGAAACAACTATTTAATAAAAGCCTTTAAATGAAGAAACCATTAATCCTATTTTCATTTGCACTCAATCATTTCGGTTCAGTAATTAAGAAATTATTATTATAGTTTGCGCCAATTAGTCCTCTTTTCAAACAAGTAGAAAAAAAGCTTTTGAACATCATATGAAATGAAAAGGAAATTGAGAAGTTTTATTGGCTTCGCAGAAAATTAATTTTCATGATACGGAGATAGTAATAATAATAAATAAATATTCGAGTTAACAGTATCGATGTTAAGTGGTGATAGACGGACAATGTCATACCATAAGGTCCAAAAACTTAAGACTAATGAAAAGTTTGAATAATTGCATTAATTGCGTTTTTGAACGATTTGTATAAACTGTGTTGAGCGCGTCTAGTTACTTAAGGAAGATCGAGACAGTGTGGTTAACAAACATTTACGAAGTTGAGCATTTCGGAGATAAACTATATGTAGCGAAGCGAATTTAGGATTCTCCCAGAATCTTTTGTTAAAAATAGTCCAAGGTTGCTGTCCATAAATATTAGTCCACAAGAACGAAAATGAACGTCTATAGCTACACTTGCGCAGAATCTGAAGTTTTTGACTGTCATGTTTGCTTCAGCACGGGAACTTCGGCGTTACTTTCTTGTCTGTTTAATCACTGAAAGAGCTGGTAATAACGTAACCCAAATATCAAAATTATGTACTCGTTCTGCTAGTTCTCCTTTCATTTTGAAAATAATAAGTTATTACGCGACTGTTTTGAGTTTTTGAGGTATTTAGTATCTTTGAAGTCAATATAATTTTTATAAGATAATTCAACCTTTAACGGAAGAGCTCATTAATACCATATTATCGGCACAGCCTAAGTTATTCATCCTTATATTATTCCTAACATATTTATACTTTGCCCTCATTAAACGAACTAAGCAAACTGTCAATATACACTTTAAAGAGGATAGGAGAGAGAGTAAGGAGCCGTGTCTGACTTCGCAGGAGGAACTAAAGCACTTCATAATATTACCCCATCTAGCTGTAAAGGACTGGTGGATGTACAAAACTTTCAATATATTTAATACATACACTAAAACATTCCTTTCATCTATTTTTTTAAAATAAAATATAGCAATTCACTATCATCTGACTCCTTATATCTAAGAAACAACACTATCAGAGTACTTATTACTGTCAGTGTATTTAATTTCCTTCAGTACATAAACATGCAAATCTGCTTGAGTGAGAAATTTTCAAATTAAACTGATTAGATGTCCGTAAATAGTCATTTAGTCACATCATAACAAAAGTTTTTCAAGGAAATTTATGTGTGTGAAGGGAACAGCAATAGTTCTATTGCTGGATAAAGTGTTCCCGAGCATATTCAGTTTTTTGACAGGGGGAACGATACACAGTATAAGTTGAATAAAATATCCATGTGGGAATATAATTATGAGCTCGCATGGTTGAGCGAAGCAATGTGGTATGAAGATTCAACACATTGGCATATTTTAAATGTTAATTTGATAAGTCATTTGTGTCTGGTAAAGTATTTTGAGTGGCCGCGTCCATGGACATTCCATTACAAATTATAGTACATTAAGATTAACCCGATACCCACGCATTATTGAGAATTAACGAAAATTTGTGGACCAAACTAACGAAAATATCACGACTTAACCTACCAATTACACTGGTCAACAAAGATTTTTCATCAGAGTACAATTTGTGTTGGCTGGATAGCATTTTTCACGCTGATTCCAAAACTGCATTCAGATGTTTTCTAGCACGTATAGTTTTCAAGATGAAGGCATATATATAACTACACAGATTTAACCATTTTAAATAGGCAAAATACTAATATTTCAACATTTGATTGTGTTTATTTTATTGTGTTTTTTTAGTTTATTCATCTTATTTATTTCAATTATCTTAATTATACATCTTATGTATTTCAGGTGTGAGCTTTTACGTCTAGCAGCATTGTGATTCAGGCAACAACGCCGTGCTTTGTGTGTCAAAAGATCAGTCCAGTCCAAGAACTTGTTGTGTCAAGTTGGTGTACATTTTTTTTGAATTTATAGTTTGCTCAGGTCAGTCAACATGCCTCGACAATGTAAGAATGACCCTGACAAGTTCTGTTTCGTATGCGGCCAGTTCACAACTAAAACACAGCGACGAAGTATTACAACTGACATTAAGAAAATATACGAGCTATACTTTGGTTGCCATCTAGGTGACCAAGATAAACCATGGGCGCCACATCAAATCTGTTCTGGCTGTTCAAATGGATTACGTGATTGGCTTAACAAAAAGAAAGCTTCAATGCCATTTGCCATACCCATGATATGGAGGGAGCCGAGAGATCATCATGAAGACTGTTATTTTTGTAGTGTGAACTTAATGGGGTTTTCTGCCAAGAACAAACACCAGATTGTATATCCAAACTTGGATTCAGCACGTAGACCAGTAAAACATGATGAAACATTGCCCATTCCAATTCCCCCAAGTGATAGGCTAGATTCTATCATAGATGACATGGAAAGTGATGAAGGTGCAACTGGCGTTTCCGGACCATCTACAGAACCAGAGTACACTTTTGAAGGTAGACATTTAGAGCCTAAAAAGTTAACCCAAGGACAGTTGAATGATCTTGTTAGAGACTTATCGCTGTCTAAAGAGAAATCAGAGCTTCTCGCCTCAAGACTAAAGGAGAACAATTTACTTGAGAACAATGTTCGTATTAGTTACTACCGAAAGCGGAATTTTGAGTTAACAGCATTCTTTTCAGTAGACGGTCCTCTCTGTTATTGCCATGACATCAGTGGACTATTTACAGCCATATCTCAGACGTATGTGGCATCTGAGTGGCGCCTCTTTATTGATTCGTCGCAGAGAAGCCTGAAAGCAGTTCTTTTGCATAATGGTAATATAATGCCATCCATCTCCATTGCCCATTCCGTCCATCTAAAAGAGACATATGACAATGTGGATATACTACTTAAGGCAATCAAATATGACAGTCATCAATGGAATGTTTGTGGAGATCTAAAAGTTATAGGAATGCTTATGGGTATGCAGTCAGGATTCACAAAATTTTGTTGTTTCCTTTGCCTGTGGGACAGTCGCGCCACTATAGAACATTACACCAAAAGTGACTGGCCACTTAGGTATACATATGTCCCAGGGATAAGCAATGTCCAGTCTGTCCCTTTCGTGGATCTCCAAAAGATCTATCTGCCACCTCTTCACATTAAACTTGGTTTAATGAAGAATTTTGTTAAAGCAATGGGTAAAGTCAATTCTGAAGGGTTCCAATACCTTTCAAGGAAATTTCCGAAGGTTACTGCAGCAAAATTGAAGGAAGGAATTTTTGTTGGGCCACAAATAAGGGAGGTTTTGAATGACACTGAATTTGAAAAAGTCCTAAGTCCGCTGGAATTGAAGGCTTGGCTGGCGTTCAAATGGATATGTGAAAACTTTCTTGGAAGCAACAAGTCACCTGCGTATAAGGATGGAGTCAAGAACCTCCTTGATGCCTTCAAAGAAATGGAGTGTCGAATGTCGTTAAAAATTCACTTCCTGCATTCCCACTTAGATTTCTTTCCTGAAAACCTTGGTGCAGTGAGTGACGAGCAAGGAGAGCGCTTCCATCAAGATATTCAGATGATGGAGAAGCGCTACCAAGGATATTGGAATGAAAGCATGATGGCGGACCATTGTTGGATGCTGTATCGTGACAATCCAGGCCAAATTTACAAAAGGAAATCACACTCACAGCACTTTTAATAAAATAATGTATATATTCTTTATTTATAAGTACATTGAATAAGGTATATGATGTATTTGTTGTTTAGCATTCCTAAGTGTGATCTATACATCCATAAATTTTCTTATAGCAATATCAAAAACTTAAAAATATCAAAACCAGTGTATCTATATAACTATACGTGCTAGAAATAAAATAATACCAGATTCGGAATCAGCGCGAAAAATGCATTAAGAAAAGTGTGATCATGTTTGTGATGAGGAAAAAAAGTTTCATTTTGTTGGCCAGTGTTATCAAGGGCGTACAGTTGATCTATTATTAATTATAACATTGTTTGTTTCTGGAATAGTATTTACTATTTACTAATAGATTAACTGTACGCCCTTGATAATTGGTTAGGTTGAGTCGTGATATTTTCGTTAGTTTTAACGAAAATATTCTGTCAAAATTGGTGGGGTGGAGATAACCTACAATTACCCACAAATTTGCCGTGTCTGCTTCCCCAGACACCCCACTGATTGTTGATATGTATAGCCCATATACATCTACGCAGGCTAGAATATTTTTGCCACACGTTTCCTTCGTAGCAAATTTTTAATTTTTTTAGCATTGTTTAAGTTAGCCTCACGGGATTTCAAACCTCAAACAGAATCTTCTTCCTGTTTACACCGTCTTATGGTTGCTCATGTTCATATGTAAATTGATCATACTTAACGCAGCCATACATCGTAAATAACTTTAGATTTCCTTTCCAACAATTAATAAAATAACTCCACTCAGGAATAATCTTAGTGTGTTAGTGATAAGATTTACTAAAAAGACTTCCTGCTTATCTTAGTATATCGTTATAACACCTCTTCGAATATTTATAATCAATTCAAAAGGCGTTCTGTTCTTCATTTCTAGCAATTTTTTTATTGTATACTAACATTTGACCAATGTCCCGTGATCCTAGATTTAACTGTTGTTCATTTATCTTGGTAACAAGTATACTTAGCCACATACTTGTATAGAAATCTCTGTCGCCTTCGGGTCGGCGTCGATAATAATAATAATAATAATGATGATGATGATGATGATCTACAGATCTACAGAAGCTAAGGCTAACAAAGACCCTAAGATCCACTCTAAGGCTAGCCCGAGAGAAAGGAAAGAGTAGGGGGTTAAGTAAGGAGCAACACCTATCACTCGTGGGTTAACATTCATTCAGAAAAAGAGGAAAAGTGTCTCACCATCATCATCCGCCGGCCACTGCCGACAAGTCAGAAAAATAGTCGGAGAGAATAGGAGAGGGGTGAAAGATGAAAAGAAGTAAAATAAGAACGCTTACAAACCATGCAAACACAGTCTTAACTCACTGTCATACCATGCAAACTACAAACATGCAAGAAAAGAGTTAGAGACATGCAAGTAAGGAGGATAAGGAAAAAAAAAAAAAAGTAGGTAAAGTTAAACAAAAAGTGGGTTAGTTTACGCTATGAGCTACATCTACGTTCGTGTTAGTCTAATTTTTTTTTTTTTTTTTTTTTTTTAATAATTATTGCTGGCATCACACGCTGGCATGTCACAAGCTGGCATTCATCGTCAACAGACTCATCCCGAGCACCACCACCAGAGCTCTGTTACTAACTTTGTTTTATTTAAATTAAACAACGTTAATATTTAAAATGTGTCAAGACGGTTCTTAAACATTAATGCTGGTAGAATGAACGACTGACGCGGGAAGATTATTCCATTTATCAATTACTTTAAACGTAAAGAAGTTTTTAGCGATATTAGTAATGAAACGTCTGCCACGCAACTTGAATCCGTTATTGCGAGTATTACTATTATCGAAAGTGAACAATTTGTCAAAATTTACGTTATCGATGTTATTAACGATTTTAAAACTTCAATAAGCTCCCCCCTTAATCTCCTAGTTTCGAGTGAATACAAGTCTAACATTTTAATCCTATCTTCATAAGGCTTGTTGCGCAATGACGGAATAAGTTTCGTGGCACGACGCTGAACCCTTTCTAACCTATCAATATCCTCACGCAAGTACGGGCACCAAAACTGAACTGCATATTCTAAATGAGGCCTGACTAGGGACTTGTAAAGGGGCAATATATATCCTTCGATTTAAATTCGAAATTACGCGCTATGAAGCCTAACATCCTATTCGCTTTTGCGCAAGACTCCAGGCACTGGTTCCTAACCTTTAAATCTTTAGTTACGCGTACGCCTAAATCTACTTCCTCGTCAACGCTCGCTAACTCCCTATCATCCATCGTGTACGCGTAATTATTGTTGCGAGAACCTATATGCAAAACTTTACATTTATCTACGTTAAATTGCATCTGCCACTTATCCGTCCACTCCATAATCCTATCTACATCGTCTTGGATCCTATTTCTATCGTCCTCGTTAACAACCTTACCGCCTATTTTAGTATCGTCCGCGAATTTTGACACGTTACTAGTCAATCCTACATCTATGTCGTTAATGTAAATTACGAATAACAATGGGCCTAACACTGAACCCTGTGGGACACCACTACCTACATCTAACCACCCCGATTCACTACCATTAACTACGACCCTCTGCTCCTAGCACGAAGCCATTCTTCTAACAGTTAGCTACCTGACCGCGTATACCGTGCGCTTTAACCTTCGCAATTAGTCTCCTATGCGGAACTGTATCGAACGCCTTTTTAAAATCTAAATAAATAACGTCAGCTGCCCTATGCCTATCGTATTCGCGCACTATTCGTTATAAAATTCTAACAAATTAGTTAAACAAGACCTATGGCGTCGAAACCCGTGCTGACTACTATTAATCAAACCTACTTTCTAAGTGATCGATAATACGATCCCTAACTACGGATTCCAAAAGTTTACCGACAATTGACGTTAAGCTAATGGGCCTATAATTGCTAGCTACCGCGCGGTCGCCTTTTTTAAAAATAGGCGTGACGTTAGCTAATTTAAGTCTTCAGGAATAATCCCCGTTTCGAGTGACTGATTAAAAATCTTCGCTAAGGGGCCTACGATAACGTCTTTCAAATCTTTCAAATGTCTAGGATAAAAAGCGTCAGGGCCTGGAGCCTTGCTAACTTTTAGCCTATCGATATAATGCGCAATCTCAGCCTCGTAAACAGTTATTTCATCTAAAATAGTCTCGCTACTAAATGGAACGATATCGTCAACGTCGGGGACATTATTTACGTCCTCTACGGTAAAAACTGTCGCAAAAAAGTTATTGAAAATACCCGCCATCGCCTGAGCGTCAGAAGCCAAAGCGCCATTTACATCCACTAGAGGGCCTATGTTATCCTTTACCGCTTACGATTATTTACGTATTCAAAAAACTTTTTGGATTATGTTTACTATCCGCAGCTATAACTATCTCTAAATTACGCTTGGCATTCCTAACTGATCTTTTAACCTGACGTCTAAGCTCGATATATCTATTAAAGTTAGCTACCTGGCCATTGCGCTTGTTAAGTCTATACGCTCTATTACGCTCGTTTATGAACTCGCCTACTTCCCTAGTCCACCACTTCGGCCTACCACGATTTCTAACGCGCTTGGGCCTACGAGGAATAAACTCGCCTTTCAATATTCCTAAAACTTTCTTTAACGCCACCCAACGCAAATTTGTATCATTACCTATAAATAAGTTATCCCAGTCCACTACTCTCATCCTATCAGCAAAACTATCAAAATTAGCCCTACGAAAATCAGGGACTTCTATTACGTTACTATCCTGTGTGTTTTCTATCAATAACTTAAACCTAAGAATTTGATGATCGCTACATCCTAAACTCTCGCCTACTTCTAAACTTCGACTATATGATGATGATGATCTACAGAACAGATCTACAGAAGCTAAGGCTAACAAAGACCCTAAGATCCACTCTAAGGCTAGCCCGAGAGAAAGGAAAGAGTAGGGGGTTAAGAGAGAGAATGAGGGGTTAAGTAAGGAGCAACACCTATCATCGTGGGTTAACATTCATTCAGAAAAAGAGGAAAAAGTCTCACCATCATCATCCGCCGGCCACTGCCGACAAGTCAGAAAAATAGTCGGAGAATAGGAGAGGGGTGAAAGATGAAAAGAAGTAAAATAAGAACGCTTACAAACCATGCAAACACAGTCTTAACTCACTCATACCATGCAAGCAAACTACAAACATGCAAGAAAGAGTTAGAGACATGCAAAGTAAAAAAAAAAGTAGGTAAAGTTAAACAAAAAGTGGGTTAGTTTACGCTATGAGCTACATCTACATTCGTGTTAGTCTAATTTTTTTTTTTTTTTTTTTTTTTTTTTTTTTATTGCTGGCATCACACGCTGGCATGTCACAAGCTGGCATTCATCGTCAACAGACTCATCCCGAGCACCACCACCAGAGCTCTGTTGTAACTTTCTTTTTAATTAAACAACGTTAATATTTAAAATGTCTGTCAAGACGGTTCTTAAACACATTAACGCTGGTAGAATGAACGACTGACGCGGGAAGATTATTCCATTTATCAATTACTTTAAACGTAAAGAAGTTTTTAGCGATATTAGTAATAAACGCTGCCACGCAACTTAATCCGTTATTGCGAGTATTACTATTATCAAAGTGAACAATTTGTCAAAATTTACGTTATCGATGTTATTAACGATTTTAAAAACTTCAATAAACTCCCCCCTTAATCTCCTAGTTTCGAGTGAATACAAGTCTAACTTTAATCCTATCTTCATAAGGCTTGTTGCGCAATGACGGAATAAGTTTCGTGGCACGACGCTGAACCCTTTCTAACCTATCAATATCCTCACGCAAGTACGGGCACCAAAACTGAACTGCATATTCTAAATGAGGCCTGACTAGGGACTTGTAAAGGGGCAATATATCCTTCGATTAAATTCGAAATTACGCGCTATGAAGCCTAACATCCTATTCGCTTTTGCGCAAGACTCCAGGCACTGGTTCCTAACCTTTAAATCTTTAGTTACGCGTACGCCTAAATCTACTTCCTCGTCAACGCTCGCTAACTCCCTATCATCCATCGTGTACGCGTAATTATTGTTGCGAGAACCTATATGCAAAACTTTACATTTATCTACGTTAAATTGCATCTGCCACTTATCCGTCCACTCCATAATCCTATTTACATCGTCTTGGATCCTATTTCTATCGTCCTCGTTAACAACCTTACCGCCTATTTTAGTATCGTCCGCGAATTTTGAAACGTACTAGTCATCCTACATCTATGTCGTTAATGTAAATTACGAATAACAATGGGCCTAACACTGAACCCTGTGGGACACCGCTACCTACATCTAACCACCCCGATTCACTACCATTAACTACGACCCTCTGTCTCCTAGCACGAAGCCATTCTTCTAACCAGTTAGCTACCTGACCGCGTATACCGTGCGCTTTAACCTTCGCAATTAGTCTCCTATGCGGAACTGTATCGAACGCCTTTTTAAAATCTAAATAAATAACGTCAGCTGCCCTATGCCTATCGTATTCGCGCACTATTCGTTATAAAATTCTAACAAATTAGTTAAACAAGACCTATGGCGTCGAAACCCGTGCTGACTACTATTATCAAATCCTACTTTCTAAGTGATCGATAATACGATCCCTAACTACGGATTCCAAAAGTTTACCGACAATTGACGTTAAGCTAATGGGCCTATAATTGCTAGCTACCGCGCGGTCGCCTTTTTTAAAAATAGGCGTGACGTTGGCTAATTTAAGTCTTCAGGAATAATCCCCGTTTCGAGTGACTGATTAAAAATCTTCGCTAAGGGGCCTACGATAACGTCTTTCAAATCTTTCAAATGTCTAGGATAAAAAGCGTCAGGGCCTGATGATGATGATGATGATGATGATGATGATGATGATGATGATGATGATCTACAGATCTACAGATGCTAAGGCTAACAAAGACCCTAAGATCCACTCTAAGGCTAGCCCGAGAGAAAGGAAAGAGTAGGGGGTTAAGAGAAGAGAAGAGAATAAGGGGTTAAGTAAGGAGCAACACCTATCACTCGTGGGTTAACATTCATTCAGAAAAAGAGGAAAAGTGTCTCACCATCATCATCCGCCGGCCACTGCCGACAAGTCAGAAAAATAGTCGGAGAGAATAGGAGAGGGGTGAAAGATGAAAAGAAGTAAAATAAGAACGCTTACAAACCATGCAAACACAGTCTTAACTCACTGTCATACCATGCAAACTACAAACATGCAAGAAAAGAGTTAAAGACATGCAAAGGAGGATAAGAAAAAAAAAAAAAAGTAGGTAAAGTTAAACAAAAAGTGGGTTAGTTTACGCTATGAGCTACATCTACATTCGTGTTAGTCTAATTTTTTTTTTTATATATATTTTTTTTTTTAATAATTTTATTGCTGGCATCACACGCTGGCATGTCACAAGCTGGCATTCATCGTCAACAGACTCACCCCCGAGCACCACCACCAGAGCTTCTGTTACTAACTTTGTTGTTATTTAAATTAAACAACGTTAATACCTTTAAAATGTCTGTCAAGACGGTTCTTAAACATATTAACGCTGGTAGAATGAACGACTGACGCGGGAAGATTATTCCATTTATCAATTACTTTAAACGTAAAGAAGTTTTTAGCGATATTAGTAATGAAACGCCTGCCACGCAACTTGTATCCGTTATTGCGAGTATTACTATTATCGAAAGTGAACAATTTGTCAAAATTTACGTTATCGACGTTATTGACGATTTTGAAAACTTCAATAAGCTCCCCCCTTAATCTCTTAGTTTCGAGTGAATACAAGTCTAACACTTTAATCCTATCTTCATAAGGCTTGTTGCGCAATGACGGAATAAGTTTCGTGGCACGACGCTGAACCCTTTCTAACCTATCAATATCCTCACGCAAGTACGGGCACCAAAACTGAACTGCATATTCTAAATGAGGCCTGACTAGGGACTTGTAAAGGGGCAATATTATGATGATCTACAGATCTACAGATCTACAGATCTACAGAAGCTAAGGCTAACAAAGACCCTAAGATCCACTCTAAGGCTAGCCCGAGAGAAAGGAAAGAGTAGGGGGTTAAGAGAAGAGAAGAGAATAAGGGGTTAAGTAAGGAGCAACACCTATCACTCGTGGGTTAACATTCATTCAGAAAAAGAGGAAAAGTGTCTCACCATCATCATCCGCCGGCCACTGCCGACAAGTCAGAAAAATAGTCGGAGAGAATAGGAGAGGGGTGAAAGATGAAAAGAAGTAAAATAAGAACGCTTACAAACCATGCAAACACAGTCTTAACTCACTGTCATACCATGCAAACTAAACATGCAAGAAAAGAGTTAGAGACATGCAAAGTAAGGAGGATAAGAAAAAAAAAAAAAAAGTAGGTTAAAGTTAAACAAAAAGTGGGTTAGTTTACGCTATGAGCTACATCTACATTCGTGTTAGTCTAATTTTTTTTTTTTTTTTTTTTTTAATAATTTTATTGCTGGCATCACACGCTGGCATGTCACAAGCTGGCATTCATCGTCAACAGACTCGTCCCCGAGCACCACCACCAGAGCTTCTGTTACTAACTTTGTTGTTATTTAAATTAAACAACGTTAATACCTTTAAAATGTCTGTCAAGACGGTTCTTAAACATATTAACGCTGGTAGAATGAACGACTGACGCGGGAAGATTATTCCATTTATCAATTACTTTAAACGTAAAGAAGTTTTTAGCGATATTAGTAATGAAACGTCTGCCACGCAACTTGAATCCGTTATTGCGAGTATTACTATTATCGAAAGTGAACAATTTGTCAAAATTCACGTTATCGATGTTATTAACGATTTTAAAAACTTCAATAAGCTCCCCCCTTAATCTCCTAGTTTCGAGTGAATACAAGTCTAACACTTTAATCCTATCTTCATAAGGCTTGTTGCGCAATGACGGAATAAGTTTCGTGGCACGACGCTGAACCCTTTCTAACCTATCAATATCCTCACGCAAGTACGGGCACCAAAACTGAACTGCATATTCTAAATGAGGCCTGACTAGGGACTTGTAAAGGGGCAATATGATATCCTTCGACTTAAATTCGAAATTACGCGCTATGAAGCCTAACATCCTATTCGCTTTTGCGCAAGACTCCAGGCACTGGTTCCTAACCTTTAAATCTTTAGTTACGCGTACGCCTAAATCTACTTCCTCGTCAACGCTCGCTAACTCCCTATCATCCATCGTGTACTCGTAATTATTGTTGCGAGAACCTATATGCAAAACTTTACATTTATCTACGTTAAATTGCATCTGCCACTTATCCGTCCACTCCATAATCCTATTTACATCGTCTTGGATCCTATTTCTTTCGTCCTCGTTAACAACCTTACCGCCTATTTTAGTATCGTCCGCGAATTTTGAAACGTTACTAGTCAATCCTACATCTATGTCGTTAATGTAAATTACGAATAACAATGGGCCTAACACTGAACCCTGTGGGACACCGCTACCTACAGTACATCTAACCACCCCGATTCACTACCATTAACTACGACCCTCTGTCTCCTAGCACGAAGCCATTCTTCTAACCAGTTAGCTACCTGACCGCGTATACCGTGCGCCTTAACCTTCGCAATTAGTCTCCTATGCGGAACTGTATCGAACGCCTTTTTAAAATCTAAATAAATAACGTCAGCTGCCCTATGCCTATCGTATGATGATGATGATGATGATAATAATAATAATAATAATTTCATCAAACAACCATAGCGGTTAACAGTTTGACAATAGTTTCATATAATGTAAGATCACTCAGAAATTCACGTACAGATGTTTATGAAATCTGAAATAATTCGGATCTGACACTTTTGCAAAAACATCGAGTACAACGAAACGGGATTTAAATTTTCTTTTTAAGGTTTGTGATGACTTTTTATAGCATGGATCTTCAGTAGTAGACGTATCTAACGGTAATCGACGAAATATATTAGCTTCTTACCAAGCGATAATGAAAGGTTGCTGAAATGGTAAGAATACCGAATGCTTTTTAACCGTAAACTGCCATTTACCTTAAAATAATGTTAGTATCGTAACTACATGAATATATCGATGAAGAAAATCGATGGTTTCATCTCTTCTCAGATAACAATATAGATTATCATTATCATAATGGGAGACTTCAATGCCAATACGAACTAGGAAGTTTTAAGGAGCCAGACAACGTGTTTAAGATTGCTCAGTTAATCGCGAGTGATGTAGAATTTTTGGGTATAACTAGAAATAACTAAAGCAAAAGACATGAATGGTAGCCATCATTGTTTCACGAATTGTAATTTAAATTTTAAAATATAAATCGTAAATGTTCAGATTTTTTTGCGATTTCCTTTAGAATTTTATACCTTTTTTAAAGCTAATAATAATTATACGAACTTGTATAGGACATTGGTCAAATGTTAGTATACAATAAAAAAATTGCTAGAAATGAAGAACAGAACGCCTTTTGAATTGATTATAAATATTCGAAGAGGTGTTATAACGATATACTAAGATAAGCAGGAAGTCTTTTTAGTAAATCTTATCACTAACACACTAAGATTATTCCTGAGTGGAGTTATTTTATTAATTGTTGGAAAGGAAATCTAAAGTTATTTACGATGTATGGCTGCGTTAAGTATGATCAATTTACATATGAACATGAGCAACCATAAGACGGTGTAAACAGGAAGAAGATTCTGTTTGAGGTTTGAAATCCCGTGAGGCTAACTTAAACAATGCTAAAAAAATTAAAAATTTGCTACGAAGGAAACGTGTGGCAAAAATATTCTAGCCCGCGTACGGGAGTTTGCTAGGTCAAAATCTGGAAACTAGCTTAAATGCTTGTAAAAAAGTCAAAGGTCAAGATCATAAGGTCAATAAACAATTTACCCTCACTCCCAAAATTTATCGCATTGTGGAAAAAAGGTAGGATCGTGAAAATAATGTCAGTGGTTTCCCTCGTCATGCACTACAAGTTCTAGGTCCATAAGTCAAAAATCGAGATCGCAACGTTACTGAGGCCATATTCTTTTTTTACTCAATAACTCCCAAGTAGTTGAAATTACGATAACCAGACGTGGTGTATCAGTTGACCATGCGATACGTTAGCCATCTTATATGTTTGAAGCCAAAAGGTCAGAGGTCAAGGTCACAAATGTCACATTGCTCAAATAATTAAGCAAAACAAATTAAGATGAGCTAATGAAACTTTCGTCAAAAGTTTTCTTTGTCATACAGTCAATGGAGTGCCTAAGGAGGAAGAAACAAAATTCAAGGTTTTAAAAAACTAAGAAATTTGAAGCAAATATTAAATTTCTAAATAATAATAATAATAATATCACTATTACTATTATTATTATTATTATTATTATTATTATTATTATTATTAATAGGAAAAATTATTGGAATTATCGGAAGAGTGAGACACCAAAATTTATGAAACAGAAAATGAAAATATCCAACAAAGGATTTCGGTTTTGGTTTGCAATTTTTGTTCTATATTGTATCCGTTTGTTTATTTATTTATCTATCTATCTATCTATCTATCCGTCTACCTATACATACATAAACACACGCACGTGTGCCCGCACATATGTGTGTTATACGAATTAATAAAATTCCATCCTATTACCCCCTCCAATGTTATTATCCAGCAATTACGAAAATACGAAGTGCGCACACGCACACCCACACAACTACGTTACGCACGCACACGGGCGCTCACACACACACACGTACGTTTGATTTCCTTACAGAGCCACGACATTTTCACACTTTCTCATATTAAATTTATATCGCGACAGATACCCAATCTAAAAAGCCTAACCTAGCGTAACTTAATTATATCCCCCTTTTTCAGGATAAAAGATAACATTTATAAAGATAATTCACCGCGACACAACTGTCAGGATACGCACGTTCACGTCGCGATGGGCTGTGTGTATATTCTCATGATCGTCGTGATTTCGTAGTTAAGACACACACAAGAGTCCACTTCGAATTTTCATGATAGCTGGAAAATAACGATGCGATGGAACTTTATTAATACGTATAATTTTGATAACAACAAAAGAAATTAAAGTTGGAGTATAAATAAACGCTATAATCTTATATTTTGTATTTCTCCCTTTCGCAGTCAATACAGTAGCCACGCTTCCATTTTGGAACTAGTATGTAAAAAAATTCTTTCGCAGTAAAATTTTTAGATTTCTTGGCCCACTGCACCCGATTTTTGGTTCTCGCTTCCTTCGGAGTGCTTTTTTTTAATGCAGTGAACAAACAAATTATAAGGATTTTAGTGCTGAAGCACGTTATTAAGATATTTTTTTGTCTCAGAAATGCAGGAAATGATGCGGTTTCATTCTTATACCGGGTGTTCCACTTAAAACCGGCCCGCTGGAGTACTCCAGCGGGCCGGTTTTAAGTGGAACACCCGTTATATATGTGTGTGTGTATGTGTGATATTATTGCATTTAAGTGTTTCCCCAGTTATGCCAAGTAAAGGAAAAAGAAATTCTTACGCGTCTACTGTCCAGTAAGGGGTTTTTGCCGAACTGCCTTTGATGTAAATATGGCTGTACGATTCATTTGTAGTAAGTGTTGTCGGAGAGCAGTAACAATAATGATGTTTGTTGTTGCTTAATTAATTACCCTCCTTCGTAACGGTAAAGGTCATATGATAGAGAAGACCTACTTACGGACGCTACATCATCTAAACGTAGCTAAAAACATCCGAGTCAGTTTCCCTGTTAGTTGCTCTGCAATAGTCTGTCAAATTGCTAAGCTTTTAGTCATTTATGCTAAATTTACAGAAAATGGCGCAAAATCTTTAGTCGATTGATTACCTTTACTTATCCCCAAATTCTTTGTGATTCTTTTAGTTATTATTTCGCTTTATCTTCTACCAAATTCGGTCTATCTGAAAAAGTAAAGATTACCGACTTGATGACAGTGGTTTCTGCAGCTTTGGCGTTCTTTTCACGAGACTTTCCCTTTGCGTGTCTGGTCACATCGTATACTTCATCAGATTCCACGGAAAAAGATGAATTACGGCTCTTACAGAATGCCCAGCCTTTATCTGCAACTCTTAATTTTTCTTTCATTCCACGCTGTATACCTCCTTTTTTTCTTCACTGGTGAATGCAACACATCAGACGAAGATGAAGTCATGCCTGTGTTCTAACTCCTAGCCGGCAGACTAAAGGGAATAAATAACCCTGACCATAAACATAACTCAAATAGTGTCGGCGGTAGTCTTGAAGAAGCTATAGGTTTACCGAGTGGATCGAAAAGTCTTTGGGGCTCCCTCTTGTTCTTGTAACTTCTTGTAAATCTACAACACCCTCAGCGCAGTAGCGGATCTAGGATTTTCGAAAGAGGAGTGGGGCGGACCTTTATATATGTAAAAATTCCGCCAAACTAAGGTTTAATTATATATAAATATAATTACATACACTGGAATTAAAAATACATATGTTAACCCTTTAAGCACCAGCAGGCAAATTTTAGCGTTTACTAAAATGTAGTTAAAGACCAGGTTTCTGGTAGTAAATATTGGAACTAATTTGATTGACGTTATCTAATCCATCTGTTCAAAGTATTACCTGAATCAGTCATTTAGAGAGAGGAAGACCGTGAATGTGAATGTGAATACTACGCAAAGGGTTTACAAGTGGAAAGATTCCATTAGGCATTCACCCTGATTCGACGTCAATCATTGGCGCCCAGTCATGCGACATCAGAGGTGGCTCCGAACATGAACTATTTCGTGAAACATCTATTTGTAAATAATAATAAAAATGTTTTTAATGTTTAAAATCATTCAAACTGCTAAAGCGGGGAATAAATGTACAATTTGCGCAGTGGCGAGACAGTATTATCAGATGACGGGCAGTCACACAGAATAAAGGGCGGTTGGCCACCTTAATTGTACCGGTAACCATTTCCTATGCGAAGAAAGGACCTAGACCACAACAGGCATTCCCCTTGGGACTGTCACGCACACATTCAATGGTAGCATGTGGATGTTCCGATCCGAAAACTCTAAAGTTGTAGTGATTAACCTTCCCGCCTGAGTGAAACGTTGCCTCATCGGTGAAAAGAACGCGAGTCAGAAAATTCTGGTCAAACTTTGCAACACGGAAGCAGTAAACTTCATACACTTCGGCCAATCGTCAAGTTTAATAATTTACACAAGTTGGAGGGCATAAGCGCGTAAACCAAACCAATATAATTGAAAAGTTACTCTGACTCTCGACTGAATCAGAAAACCTACCACCTTACTATTTCTCTCACCTTCCACCATGTTACCCAATCATCACAGGTGACTCAAATGACTTAAATTCAGTATTTAAAGAATGGCAAAGACTGGAGTTTGTAACTTAACAAAACAGTTTATAATTAAAATTTTACATTCATATTGGTAAGTTTTACATCGCCATTTAAATAAGACATTTGCGACAATGTAGGATATTTCTCATACAAAGGCCTTGGTCTTTTCGCGAGTATTTTGGAAAAAGAATATAAGATAACCAGAATGACTGTAAAGGACATGTACCTAAACCTAGGCCTAAGCGTCTAAACTTATCATGAATATCTTACGTTCCTTTGCATTAAAAATACGATAAAGTCTAAACTTAAGACATGTATCGATATAACCTTCCTTGGTTTTAATTTGGGTCTTTTTCGTTCTATGGCCGCCGCCCAAACTTAATATGCGTCTGCAAGTTAATTAACTGAGTACCTTTGAGTACAATTCACTGTTTTAAGTTGGAGAAAATAATTTTTATTAAGAAAATCAAACAATTTTGGTCAAAATGCCGCTATATATATATATATATATATATATATATATATATATATATACACAAATTCAGAATGGTTCCCTGAGACAATTATATGTTAAACACAGACCGTGCATGGAACAAGGAACTCTTCTGGGAAAATTAAATCCACTATAGTCCGAATAAGTAATGGTAAATGACAAATACCATAGTTTTTTCTTTTTCATGATTTTAGCCCGACGTGGGCAACGGGTCTCTCGCAAAGAGATCCCATAAATATAGCTTCCCTCACCAGCTATCTGCAAAGCAGACAGGATCCAGCTTTGGGACATGGATCTAGGGTTTAAAGCAAGCCTAGATCCCTACATTCAGAACCTCTATATAAGTAAAAGACTCGTTGCATTCACGTCGGGTTGAATAAATCAAAGAAAAAGGGGGTAACTATTGTATTTTTAGCCAAAAAAACCAAAACTTAAACCTCAACCGGGACATTGAGCGTCCACTTTTCAAGGCTAAAAATACAATAGTTACCCCCTTTTTCTTTGATTTATTCAACCCGACGTGAATGCAACGAGTCTTTTACTTATATAGAGGTTCTGAATGTAGGGATCTAGGCTTGCTTTAAACCCTAGATCCATGTCCCAAAGCTGGATCCTGTCTGCTTTGCAGATAGCTGGTGAGGGAAGCTATATTTATGGGATCTCTTTGCGAGAGACCCGTTGCCCACGTCGGGCTAAAATCATGAAAAAGAAAAAACTATGGTATTTGTCATTTACCATTACTTATTCGGACTATAGTGGATTTAATTTTCCCAGAAGAGTTCCTTGTTCCATGCACGGTCTGTGTTTAACATATATATATATATATATATATATATATATATATATATATATATATATATATATATATATATATATTATATATATATATATATATAGCTGGTGAGGGAAGCTATATTTATGGGACCTCTTTGCGAGAGACCTGTTGCCCACGTCGGGCTTGCATCATGAAAAAGAAAACTATGGTATTTGTCATTTACCATTACTTATTCGGACTATAGTGGATTTAATTTTCCCAGAAGAGTTCCTTGTTCCATGCACGGTCTGTGTTTAACATATAAGTTTCTCAGGGGACCATTCTGAGTTTGTGTATAATATATATATATATATATATATATTATATATATTAATATATATATATATATATATGCATTTAACTGCAATGACCACGCAGTATATAAATGAATAGAAACGACATAGTATTAAGGAACGTTTCTGCACACGAGGGAGAAATCACGAATAAATGAAAAATGAGGCGAACCGCCCGGGAATCGAACCCAGGGCCTTCCAATTGCCGGTTGGATGCGCTACCATTACACTACGGACCTCGATCATTCACAAATCGAAATTCTCCTACATAGGGCAGAAACCAATGCCCTGAGAGGGCACCCTCGCAAATCGTGAATATGTGCATTTAACTGCAATGACCACGCAGTATATAAATGAATAGAAACGACATAGTATTAAGGAACGTTTCTGCACACGAGGAAGAGAAATCACGAATAAATGAAAAATGAGGCGAACCGCCCGGGAATCGAACCCAGGGCCTTCCAATTGCCGGTTGGATGCGCTACCATTACACTACGGACCTCGATCATTCACAAATCGAAATTCTCCTACATAGGGCAGAAACCAATGCCCTGAGAGGGCACCCTCGCAAATCGTGAATATGTGCATTTAACTGCAATGACCACGCAGTATATAAATGAATAGAAACGACATAGTATTAAGGAACGTTTCTGCACACGAGGAAGAGAAATCACGAATAAATGAAAAATGAGGCGAACCATATATATATATATATATATATATATATATATATATATATATATATATATATACCTTATGAACCTTATGTTGTTTCGTGTGTTGCTCTCTCTTCACACGGAGGTCAAGCTGGTGGCCCCGCCTCTAGGTCTGGCCTGGTGGAGGAGCGAGTTACTTTCTTGCGCTCTCCACCGTACATAGCCAGGCACGCCCGGCTCATCTGGTACTGTCCTGAGCCAGGCATCCAGTCTTTTCTTGAAGACTTCAACTTTGACCCCCGTTACGTTTCTGAGGTCCTTAGGAAGCTGGTTGAAAAGTCTTGGCCCCCTGACAACCAAGCTATTTTCCTTCAGGGTTGAGGAGGTCCCTTGTCGTGCTTTTAATTTGGGAACACTACACATTCTGCCTTTCCTATTTTCCAGTGTTGTTTGAATGGTAATTGGGTTTAGTTTTAGGTTTGGTACCAGTTTTTCGATCATTTTCCATATGTAGATTATGATGTACCTCTCTCTTCTTCTTTCCAGTGAGTACAGATTTAGTTTACGTAGTCTTTCCCAGTAGTTGAGTTCTTTGCAGCCATCAATCTTGGCTGTGAAATGCCTTTGCGTTTCTTCTAGTTTATTAGTTTCTTCCTTTTTATTTGGGGACGTCAAAACTGAGCAGTATTCAAGTTTTGGTACAATCAGTGTTTTTAGCAGGGGAATCATTACTGTCCTGTCCCTTCTCTTGAACGTTCTTAGAACCTGTCCGGCGACTCTTTTTGCTTTATTTATCGCTATCTGATTTTGTGTTTCGAATTTCGCATCATCTGTCATTATTATCCCGAGATCAATCGCTTTCATGCTTCTCTGAATTTCCTGTCTATCTGGAGCATAATATGCAGTCTGTTTAAGCTCTTCTTTTCTACCATATCTCAAGAGCTGAAATTTCTCGGCGTTGAATGACATGTTGTTGTCTTCTGACCATTTGTATATTTTGTTCGTGTCCCTCTGCAGGGCCTCCACGTCATGTACATCGCTGATTTTTCTGCTGATCTTTGTATCGTCTGCAAAGGATGTTACTATACTATTGCTGTTTACTCCGCTGTCTATGTCTGTTAGCATGATAATGAACAGGAGTGGGGCCAGTACTGTCCCTTGTGGTACTGAGCTGCGTACTTCCGATTCTGATGATGATATACCTTGAATTTTGACGACCTGCAGACGATCACTAAGGAAGTTGTAGATCCATTTTCCCACTTTGCCTGTTATTCCCATGTCTTTAATATTATGTCCTATTATACCATGGTCACATTTATCGAAAGCTTTAGCAAAATCTGTGTATATAACATCGTAGTTGTCATTGCCTTCCAATGCATCTAGGATATTGTTGTAGTGCTCTATTAGTTGTGATAGGCATGATCTACCTGATCGGAATCCATGCTGATTTTCGTTGAATCTTTCCCGTGTCTCCAGGAAATCATAAATTTTCTGTCTAACTATTCTTTCAAATACTTTGGTGAGGTGGGACGTCAATGACACTGGTCTATAGTTCTTTGCTTGAGATCTGTCCCCTCCTTTATATATATGGACAATGTTTGCTCTTTTCAAGATGCTCGGTATTTCCCCAGTGTCTAGGGATCTTCTCCATATCCAGTATAAAGGTGTAGCTATTTCATTTTTACAGTTTTTAATCAATAATGCGTTCCAATTGTCCGGACCTGCAGCTGAATGTAGTTTCATTTGTTCTATAGCTCTCGCTACATCTTCTGGTGTAAACTCAAGTCTGTTATATACTCTCCTTGCAATTCCTCTTCAAAGAATGCATTTATGTATATATATATTATATATATATATATATAATATATATATATATATAATCTCCTTTTTCAGTGAAACCCGTTTGCAAAAACTCCAACTCCAACAATTAACTAACTCCAAAATGAACTCAAAAATGCATAAAAAAAAAAATAATAAAAATCTGTAGTTAGTTTTACGTATATTTTCTTAATACTTGAGGCACAAATATGTAGATCAAACTTGCGTTAGAAAAACATGAGAGGCTAAACTCTCAAAAACTTTATGATATCTAAAGAAATGGAAAAAAAGACTTTTACAAGATACAGGCAAAAGTTAAGTGGCGCATGCAAGCATATCTTTACGTACTTACTTCAAAAAAATAGTGAAAGGGGATAAAATATTTTACGAGTTCAACAGACCTGAAATATAATAGTAAAAAAATTTCAGTGGGTTAATAAAAAATGTATGCGTGTGTGATATAATTCAAAGTTAACTTCAACAACGAAACGCGAGTCAACCTTATTATTTTACAGTCTTCAAATCAGTGATTTTATATCAGACTTAACTGTAGTACGTACTTTATTTACACGAAACATCCTTGAATTACGAGACGAATGGCATCCCTCAGAGGAACTGTAAGGAACATGGGGCACGTATAAAATACGGGACAGGTGGCAATCCTGATTTCTCTAGGATTTAAAAAGTTAATTTTGACATATTTCGTAACAAATAGCGCTTGTATGTTCGATTTGAAAGTTCATTACGATAGTTTGTACTGCAAAACACTGAACAAGGTTACACACAGAGAAATATTCTTGTTTACACGAACATTTGTCAACCGATGTAAATGGATAATAACACTGGCCAACAAAATTAAACTTTTTTTTCTCATCACAAACATGATCACACCTTTCTTAATGCAGTTTTTGCGCTGATTCCGAATCTGGTTTTATTGTTTTTCTAGCACGTATAGTTATATAGATACACTGGTTTTGATATTTTTAAGTTTTTGATATTGCTATAAGAAAATTTATGGATGTATAGATCACACTTAGGAATGCTAAACAACAAATACATCATATACCTTATTCAATGTATTTATAAATAAAGAATATATACATTATTTTATTAAAAGCGCTGTGAGTGTGATTTCCTTTTGTAAATTTGGCCTGGATTGTCACGATACAGCATCCAACAATGGTCCGCCATCATGCTTTCATTCCAATATCCTTGGTAGCGCTTCTCCATCATCTGAATATCTTGATGGAAGCGCTCTCCTTGCTCGTCACTCACTGCACCAAGGTTTTCAGGAAAGAAATCTAAGTGGGAATGCAGGAAGTGAATTTTTAACGACATTCGACACTCCATTTCTTTGAAGGCATCAAGGAGGTTCTTGACTCCATCCTTATACGCAGGTGACTTGTTGCTTCCAAGAAAGCTTTCACATATCCATTTGAACGCCAGCCAAGCCTTCAATTCCAGCGGACTTAGGACTTTTTCAAATTCAGTGTCATTCAAAACCTCCCTTATTTGTGGCCCAACAAAATTCCTTCCTTCAATTTTGCTGCAGTAACCTTCGGAAATTTCCTTGAAAGGTATTGGAACCCTTCAGAATTGACTTTACCCATTGCTTTAACAAAATTCTTCATTAAACCAAGTTTAATGTGAAGAGGTGGCAGATAGATCTTTTGGGGATCCACTAAAGGGACAGACTGGACATTGCTTATCCCTGGGACATATGTATACCTAAGTGGCCAGTCACTTTTGGTGTAATGTTCTATAGTGGCGCGACTGTCCCACAGGCAAAGGAAACAACAAAATTTTGTGAATCCTGACTGCATACCCATAAGCATTCCTATAACTTTTAGATCTCCACAAACATTCCATTGATGACTGTCGTATTTGATTGCCTTAAGTAGTATATCCATATTGTCATATGTCTCTTTTAGATGGACGGAATGGGCAATGGGGATGGATGGCATTATATTACCATTATGCAAAAGAACTGCTTTCAGGCTTCTCTGCGACGAATCAATAAAGAGGCGCAATAACAGAGAGGACCGTCTACTGAAAAGAATGCTGTTAATTCAAAATTCCGCTTTCGGTAGTAACTAATACGAACATTGTTCTCAAGTAAATTGTTCTCCTTTAGTCTTGAGGCGAGAAGCTCTGATTTCTCTTTAGACAGCGATAAGTCTCTAACAAGATCATTCAACTGTCCTTGGGTTAACTTTTTAGGCTCTAAATGTCTACCTTCAAAAGTGTACTCTGGTTCTGTAGATGGTCCGGAAACGCCAGTTGCACCTTCATCACTTTCCATGTCATCTATGATAGAATCTAGCCTATCACTTGGGGGAATTGGAATGGGCAATGTTTCATCATGTTTTACTGGTCTACGTGTTGAATCCAAGTTTGGATATACAATCTGGTGTTTGTTCTTGGCAGAAAACCCCATTAAGTTCACACTACAAAATAACAGTCTTCATGATGATCTCTCGGCTCCCTCCATATCATGGGTATGGCAAATGGCATTGAAGCTTTCTTTTTGTTAAGCCAATCACGTAATCCATTTGAACAGCCAGAACAGATTTGATGTGGCGCCCATGGTTTATCTTGGTCACCTAGATGGCAACCAAAGTATAGCTTGTATATTTTCTTAATGTCGGTTGTAATACTTCGTCGCTGTGTTTTAGTTGTCAACTGGCCGCATACGAAACAGAACTTGTCGGGGTCATTCTTACATTGTCGAGGCATGTTGACTGACCTGAGCAAACTATAAATTCAAAAAAAATGTACACCAACTTGACACAACAAGTTCTTGGACTGGACTGATCTTTTGACACACAAAGCACGGCGTTGTTGCCTGAATCACAATGCTGCTAGACGTAAAAGCTCACACCTGAAATACATAAGATGTATAATTAAGATAATTGAAATAAATAAGATGAATAAACTAAAAAAACACAATAAAATAAACACAATCAAATGTTGAAATATTAGTATTTTGCCTATTTAAAATGGTTAAATCTGTTTAGTTATATATATGCCTTCATCTTGAAAACTATACATGCTAGAAACAATCTGAATGCAGTTTTGGAATCAGCGTGAAAAATGCTATCCAGCCACTACAAAGTTTACTCTGATGAAAAATCTTTGTTGACCAGTGTAATTCAACCAAGCGATCATTCTACCAGCCATACTTATTTTTATGGAAACCAACTTCAGTTTAGATTTGGTTGGCAAATAATTTGATTGTTTCAACCAAGGATTTTTCTGTGTAACGAGGGTATCAATCGACTTGAAATCCTACATAAAATGGATCACCTGAAGATCAGTGCCCCCAGCCTTCTTTAGTTACCCTTATAAGGCTAACTAACGAAAATATCACGATTTAACCGTCCTAATCAATCGTCAAGGGCGTACAGTTGACCTAACGACGTGATATTTTCGTTAGTTAGCCTTGTAAGGCTGACTAACGAAGGCTGGGGGCCCTGATCTTCAGGTGATCCTATAAAATTTTACTTAATTTCAACAACAAAAGGCAGTTATAACAAAATAAGAAATAGGCATGAACAATATACTTTTACATTAGGTTATGTACTTATTCGGATAAATTTTGATATCGATAAATTAAAATACTCTTTAGAGCGACACTTCTATACGAGTATACTCGTACAGTACATATGCGAAACTAAATTTTAATCTTTTTGAAAGTATAGAGTCATTTCAAAAAGAACGCCAGTCCATTTTCAAAAACTTCCAAAATTATTTAGGAAAATTTAAATCTTATCTGCTTCGCCTGTCTCACTTATATGGTTTTCCAGAGTGCAAAAGGAGGAAGTTCCTCCTCTTAATTCGATCCATTGCGTTTACCACCGATTCCGTTACTCATAAACTTGCTTCGTTTTAGGCTTCACATTTACCCATGGTGCGTATTCTCAGTTGTACATTAATTATACATTAATGATGCGTATAAGAAAAATATCGATTGTCGGAAGGAGGAAAAACCGCTTAAGACTGTATTTAAGATAATTTACAAACTCCATCTTCAAGTATGGCTCATTTGTTATTAAGGTTACTGTAAAATATAATGAATTGCATTTAGGCAAATTAAGTTACATTGTAAAAACATTGTAAAAGAATAAAAGGTTATAAAGTTACATTCTACAATAATCTTAAATTCTATTTCCAAAATACTATATTATTATTATTATTATTATTATTGTGTCTATTCCAGTGGTGGTGAACCTATGGCACGCGATCAAATTTGCCTGGCACGCCTAAGCATACAAATTGTTATCCAAAAAATATTAGTATAAAAAATAGACTTAATGTTTATAATTCGGTGTAATACGGGGTGTTCGGAAAGTCACTGTGCACTTATATTTATTTAATAGCATACAATAGTATAACATTGCATATATGACAGAGGTTATGGATGGGACCATCAGAACTTATAAAAGGTGTTGAAAGTGATGTCCTTTAACAGCAATACAGGCCTGGACCCGTCTTATTTTATTTTGAAACACCTTCGTCAGTTCTTCTTTTGAAATTGACCTTATGTACGCAGTTATTGCAGTTTTCAGGTCATCAAGCGTGAGTGGACGATCTCGATTATATAAGTGCACAGTGACTTTCCGAACACCCTGTATATACAAACTTTGGTGGGCACACGAATTTTTTTTATGGTTTACATGTTTTTTTTTTTGGCACGCGACTGTAAAAAGGTTCGCTACCCCTGGTCTATTTTATAGTTATCCCGCTAGGCTATAGACGATACAAGTGTTTACGGTAATTTAACTTTCTTCGTAACATCAAAAGTCACGTGACGGACAGGACTATCACCCATCCAATTATTGTACAGACCTAACGTCGCTCAACCTCGCTAATCAAACGGGAAGCGGTGTTGCAAAGTGGCCATGACGTAACCCAAAATTACGAGAGAGGAGTGCTGCGATTACTCTGGCGTGCGTGCGTGCGTTCAAAGGGGGTGCAGTTTCCATCATGAAAAGTTAAAAGATGGGGGTGAACCCCAACCAAGAAAAAATGTGTTTGGTTTTGGCCAATGAAAGTCAAGGTCGCAGACGCTATCAAAACATTATTTACTGTGACGACCTTGGGCTCTCATGAACACCTCTCCAGTTCACGATTCTTAATTACATATTCAGATCAATAAATCTAGGTAAAAGGTCAGTAAATTATACATTATTCGCTTCCTTCTACAAACATATGCACGAAAATAGTGACTACATATACATATGTACATATACACGCACATTTCACACACACATATATATATAATATATATATATTATATATATAAGACTGGTCCAACCTATAAGGGTGAATTTTCAAATTTATTAATTTTGATATGGTACCTCTGGATATTGTGAAGAATGGTTAAAGAATTATAAATACCAATTTTAATGCAAATCGGATAATATTTAGAGGTGCCGCACGGAGGTCAAACATTTCATTTTATTCTCCAATCGGATTATTTATATTAATATTTTTTACCCCTGAGGTAGCTGTTATCGGTGCGTTTTTTTTAATGTGGTATCTCCTATACAGTAGGCCTAATCCACAGTCCTCTAATTTTGTTTCTATTCCATTTATTTCCTTTATCCAAGTCCCTCTTTTATTGTAGATTTTTTTACGTTTGGAAAACGCTTACGGTGCTGCTCTCCAATTTGTACGTAGAAGATATTGTCGTTCTTCACTTTTCGTAAGATGGCCACTGAAGTTCTTAATTAAAGCAACACCTCTCTCAGCGTTGTCATTTACAACATTCATATTTTTTACATAATTGCTAGCAGCTATGTAGTCATCATTAGCGTTCCAATCAACAGGATCTCTGTCCAAAAAGTCCATTGGCAATGCTAATTTTGTGAAGACGTTGCGAGTTGTTGAACTGACGAAGCTAGCTAATGTTTTGTCTTGTAGGTTAGGATCATTCACATTCAAATTTATCCGTTTAGGAGGATTTTGAGAGCCATTCACATCCAGCGCCTTCACCATTTCTCGCTTGACTTCCAGTGACGTTTCTTCATCAAAAAAAGAAAGTCCGATGAGCTCTTCATTCAAATACCAGAGATGGCGAGAGAGCGCTTTAGATGCAGCTACAGATATTTCTTTATCATCATAGGATTGAAGTTTCTTGAGAAGAGATAGGTCATTAGCTGGTGCAGAGGAAGCAATGGGTGCTAAAAACCATTCATTTACGTAGCATCGAACAGCATATAATGCAAAACGTTGCATCCCTTCTAGTTCACGTCTAGTGACTTCCATTTGTTTGTGGAAAAGACAAATTTTTGTTGCATATATCACTCGCGCCATCCATCGCACACGATGCAACGCTCCGGGTTGATGGAATTTAATGCCATCAAAAGGAACATCTCCAAGGTATATGATTGTCAAATCTAAGAGTTCTCGGTAATCTGCTCGAGGTTGTAATTTAGTCAAATGTTGCTTGCAATTTTCAATTATACTGGCCTTTTCCGGTACATCGATTTGAACAATTTCAAACTTGTTTGTATCAAAAGTCTTCCATTTATTTTTAAGACGCTTAAATAACAAGATATCCGGACCACCAGTGGCAGCGCCGTGACATTTGTCAAAGACAGATGCTATTACTATTTCGAGAATGTGATGTCGACAAGCTAGTCCGAGGAGCGGCCGTTCAAGTATGCTTTCAATAAGAGTACATGCTCCTTTTTTTATCGCCAGTGTTGCTTGCAGCTGTGTCAAAGCACATTGCCTGCACACAATCTCGTAGCCCCCCAGTCATCCAAAGCTTCGACCACAGCACCTGCAATATTTTTTCCTGTGCCAGATTTAAGCTTAGGTACTGAGAGAAGCTTAGATTTTCCTTCGCCTGATACAATAATTGGAAGTCTATCCACACTATCATCACCAGTAAGATCTTGGATAAGCTTTCCGTCCCAATGAACTGTTAGAGGAATAATCAGTTTCAAATGATTGCTTGATGTCATCCGTAATTTGCTGACGAACTGATATGCGTTTTCTCCATATTGAACTTCTACTCAGAACAATATCATCAACTTCATATCCAAGAGAAGATGCAGTAGCTGCTACTACTGATACTGCTTGGCGATCACTTAATTTGTTTCTGTTCAGTGTCATTGCTAATTCTGTTGATACAACCATTGCTGGTTTATGACTACCAAGTTTCTCCTTATTTATGGTGACTGGTGTACTTGATGTACTTGGCTTTTCCTCGGAGGAACTACTATTTGACGAAAATTGAGTCACTGTTGTGTTCATTTTCTTTCTCATAGTTTCTTTCTTAACTTGACGTTGAAATGCTTCATCTCTAGATTTTCTCTTAGATTGTTTGAGAGCACATATTTTGTCCACACTTCCTATGTAGCCTCTCCTCCCCTTCTCTCGTTGAGCTTGTAGAAAAGATCTGTCTTCTTCTACTATCATTTTTTGCAGAGCATTAGCATGGGCGATATCGAATAAATCGTCCAAACGTTCTTGGAAAGAAGTTTCTTTATCTATTTGTGTCTGTGAACGTCTAGATTTAGATTTTTGAAGTCCTCTATAATTAAAATACTCCTTTTCTATTTTTTCGTAACATTACGATAGTCAGCAGTTGGTATATTTGCCATCTCCCAAAATTTCAATACTTCAGCGCAAACAGCTTTAGATGCATCTTTCAACGTCTTTTTGGCATGTAGATGATGAAAAATAAGCCGCAGAACGTCACCATAGGATGGTAGCTTTCTTCCACATATTGTCTCATTGTTTGTCCCAATAAGCCACATTTCCTGTTGATTTTCTAGTCGCTACTGAACTTGCCATATTTTACATCCTGTTTGTGCATGATGCCATTTGACACTCTCCTACACTGCTATGATGCTATCATCTCAACAACACAAGTAACATACCTACAGAAGGTAACTACTCCACAATCCATATAATATTACTAATTTTTTTTATTTCTGATATTTTTTACAGTAGTGCGGCACCCCTAAATATACTTCAAATGAGCTGATATTTTTGTCAGAAGTTATTCGTATAAAGGTTCACAACAATTTGAGGTACCATGTTATGATTTCAAAAATTTTGTTTTTTGGACCAGTCTAATATAATATATATATGATGAATAAAACCACGAAGGAAAGGAAACAGTGGTGCTCAAGCGCTTTCGTCTAATGACATCCTCAGGAACACTGAGAATGTCATTAGACGAAAGCGCTTGAGCACCACTCTGTGTTTCCTTTCCTTCATGGTTTTATTCATCATAAATATTTTTAACGTGTTACTTTCTTGAAATAATTTTCATATATAATATATATATATAATATATATATACATATATATATATATACATATATATATATATATATATATATATATATATATATATAATTCCGAAGATAATCAAATGAAACAGAAATCATATTAAGCCTTTTATATTGCCTTGAAAATGAGAGCAAGTTTATTTAAATTGGACGAGTAGTCTCTTTACAAATTCAATTTGGACAATAATTGTTAAAAAATAAAGTTGACAAGACGTAGCTGAGCAATAAAATAATTTACAACAAAAACAAAATGAATAAAACATTAACGCAGCAAGTGTTCAGCGTGTCCTCCATTCGCGAACTGCTGCAGAGATAGGATCTTGATCGAAGTCATTCCATGCTGTTAAACGTGAATGAATGAAATCTTGAATATTTTATCTGTAAACTTTGTCGACTAAACGTCCCCATATGAAATAGTCAACTGGATTTAAATCTATTTGGTGGCCAATCTTCTGGCACAACGAAATCGGGACATTGTTCCCGCAAGTATGCAATAGTGTGCCGGGACCGATGACACGGAGCGCTGTCTTACTGAAAAAAATTCTCACTAAATTTCAGTTTCGAGTAACATCTTACTCAAGTTATAGTCACAGTAATGTTCTGAATCAATTTTCACACTGTTATCGACGAAAACAATGGATGTTTTTCATAAACCGGAAGCACCAAAAGAAACTATCACAGACTAACTGAAGTGACCTCTCTCGAAGCCTGTTTATTTCGAGGCCGTTCAATAGTGAAAATCTTTTCGTCCGTAAACCAAATGTTATTTGATCTAAAACGCGAAGCAGTCGACAGCAACACTGTACACGTTGTACTCTGGACTGTTCAGATAAGTGATGTACTTAGAAGCGCTTAAATGTTTTTAGACCAAGGTCCGTCTTCGCAATTTGATGCACTGAATTTCTTTAATACTGGTACGATTAGCAGTCCTCCGTACACTCAAACTTGAACGGGGATTGTCTTCTTCGCTGCAAATAATTCACTTACAAATTCAATGTTTGTCGGAGTCCTTGCTGTTTTACTGGCTTTTGTGCATGGCTCAGTTCCCTTTCACAAATTTTTTCAAACAAACGTGACACCCTACGCATAGACCGTTGTCAATTAGGATAACGTTTTACTATTCTTTTAGCACCGAAACCTTTTTCCTTGTGAAGAAGTTTGATAGCAATTTTGGCTTCTGTTAAATGTGCCACAACAACTCGCATAATATAACGGAATTAACAAACTTCCTTCGATCGCTGCCAAATCAAAACCGACTGCGTGACGGCAATACCGTCTGGGCCGAGTAGTACTTCCTTTATTAGCCTGCGTAGTCTAGCGCTCTACAAGTTCTACAACCCATAGCAATGCACCAACTAGGCCTACCCTGAATTGATGAAGGATTCCAAAGTTGACCGTAAAATTAAGGTAGACCTATTCAGTGATATGAATTTAGCATTTTTTTCTACTTTCGTATTGTTAAAAAATTTGTAAAACTTTTGTTCAAGTTAAAATTGTAAAAAACCTACTTCAGATTTAAATAAACTACCTTTCATTTTAAGGACAATATGAAGGGTTTGATGTGATTTCCGTTTTATTTAGTTATCCTCGAATTGTGTTTTGTGGCTAAGTGTAAAAGGTGGCCTATATGAAAATGAAAATGAAAATGAAAATGTTTATTGGCAGACTATAGTCCATATGACAAATATTATTAATACAATGACAGTTCATACACTAAGGATAGAAATATATACAATTGATTAGAAATAATACTGCACTGTTGAAGTTAAGTGGAGCTACAGACAGACGTTTTCGTACCAAGAAGTCCATAGCTTAGGCCTTAGAGGATAAATGGCAGGACTCATGGATAGCTTGGATGATCGGGTTGGTTGATTTTTTAATTCTTTGCATTAGACTGTGTTGAGCACGTCTTGTTACCTCCGGGAAGCTCGGGACATTGCGGGTAGCAAACATTTGCGAAGCTGAGCATCTCGGGGGTAATTTATGTAAGAGTCTAAAAGACCTGTTGTACAGCAAATTTAGGGTTCTGCCAGAACCTTTTTTATAATTCACCCAGAGTTGCTGACCGTATATATTACTGCAGAAAGTACGAAAGAGAGTGTCTTTAGCTTCACTTGTACAGAAACGAAAGTTCCTTATGGTCATATTCGCTTTAGCACACAGGCTTCGAGATTGTTTTCTTATATCCGAGTCATCACTCAAGGAGCTGGTAATAGTTTGACCCAAATACTTAAACTCTTGTACTTCCTCAATTACCTCACCATTCATTTTAAACCTTATATCAGCTGGCTGATTACAGCTTTTAGGATGAAATTGCATAACCTTAGTTTTTGTAACATTAAAAAGAATATCATGTTTCTGCGAATACACTTCGCAGACATTTAGTAGCCGATCCAGACCTTTAACAGAGGAACTTAAACACCATATCATCGGCATAAACTAAGTTATTTATCCTTGTGTTATCTATACAACATCCTACTGTTGCCTCATTAAGTGAAGCAATTAATCCGTCAATATACACATTAAACAGCATAGGGGAGAGCAAGGAGCCTTGTTTCACCCCACAAGAGGAGCCAAAACACTCGGATAGTACATTCCCCACCTAACAGTGAAAGATTGGTGGGAATACCAAAATTTCAATAAATTTAATATGTACATGGGAACCTTCCTGTCTTCTAGTTTTGCAAATAAAATATTGTGGTTCACCCTATCATATGCCTTACTTATATCAAGGAAACAGCTATAAATGGTTGAATTACTGTCAATGTATTTAGATATTGTTTCTTTAAGTACATAGATACACAGGTCAGTTGAGTGGGACCTTTTAAAGCCAAACTGTTTAGGAGATGTCCATAGGAAATCATTTAATCGGAGTAACAAGAGTTTTTCTAGCAGTTTCGAGAAGCAGGAAGCGACAGCAATAGGCCTGTAATTATTGCTGGACAGAATGTCTCCGTACTTATTTTTGACCAGGGGCAAGATATATACCCTCATGAACTCTGCAGGGATATAGCTATGAGCAAGCATGGCTGATAGGAGCAATGATATATGCAGACATACTACGTCATTTGCATATTTTAAGTGCTCATTCGATAAGTCATCTACCCCTGACGCAGAACCAGTCTAACTCTTTAATTAACCTCTTTACTTCAGAAAATGATATCAAAATATTTTCCCTTGTCCCTCCCACAATCGTTTCGTTGCAATCTATCTTAAAATTATCCCTACTCACACTATTAAGAATGTTAGAGTAGTGGTTTTTCCACAGCTTTGCAATTTCATCCTCCCCCGACACCCCATCGATTGTCGGAGGGAGGACATTTTTGACACCCGTTTGATTCTTAACAAATTTCCAAAATTTGTTATTATCGTTATTTATGCGAGCTTCACAGGCTTTTGATGCTCGAATAGACTTCTTCCTGTTTACATCGCCTTATGGACGCCTTATACTGACCCCGACTTCTACACATATTTATGTATACTGGTCCTAATCTGGGTCTACCATGAAAGCACCACAAATCATAGGCGTCTTTCGATTCCCTCTTCAGGGGGGCAATAAAATCATTCCATCCAGGAATAACCTTAGTATGATAGTTGTAAGATTTAATCAAGGGGCTTCCTGCTTCTCTTAACAAGGATATTATCTTACTATAATACCTATCTATGAGTTTACAGTGAGAATCATTTGAGCAAGGATTATTACAGCCAAGGTGCAAAATTTCTAAATTATTAAAGAGGTGACATGTTCTGTCTTTGTATTCTATTCTCTGCTGCATATTAACATTGGACCAATCGACGCGATTATTCTTACCTATTGAGTTCTTGTTAAGTCGTGTTGCGCATAAATTGGTAACGTTAATTAATATTTCTAATGGTCTATGATCAGAAAGAAGGAAATCATGCAAAATATGAACTCTAACAATTCGATCCTTTAGATTATTACTTGTGAGACAATGATCAATCCACCTGGTGGTACCACTCATATCGCTAACGTATGTAAAATTACCACTGGTTACCCCTAATACATCTACATCACTTATACTTAAATTGGTCGACTCGCACATGTTACCCAATTCTACAAAGAATTCCGAGTTCACATGTTCGTTAAAGTCCCCCATTATTATAGTGAGAATATTTGGGGTTATCTGATAATGACTTAATTTTGTACAGCAAATCAATGTATTCATCTAGATTACTGCCGTTGTTGTATGGTAAATAGCAGTTTACAATTAATATGCAATCATTGTTCACTTGTAATTCAATGCCTAACAACCTTACGTTATCGCTTGTTAAAAATCTTATATGTTTTGACAAATTTTTCCTTAATAAGAAAGCAACACCACCAAAAGGCCTACCGTACATTAATTCATCTGACAAGTCTACTGCTGATGACGCATGGTATACATAAAGTCATCATGGATGGTAGAGAGGAATTTTAGCTCTTGCTTAGGTAGCCAGTGCTCCTGCAGGAGTATCAAATCTGCACTGTCGCATATTTTATGAACATCTACAGTTGAATTCCTCACTGACCTTATATTATATGAGACTATTTTCAACAAGTTATCCGCCATGACTGATAGAAAATTTATTATTAGTAAGATTATTATTATTATACACAGTACAACTTTCAGGCATTACCGTTAGGGCGCCTATTATTATTACTAGTACAGTTCCCGTCGCTTCGCTGACGGTTAGACAGGCTAAACTACAGAAAAGAACGCAGCCGTGAAAATTTTGAGCTTCACATTGTGTCAACATTTCTGAATCTGGTATCTCCCAAAACCTCCTCACCCCCATTCATGCAACTTGGGGGCTAACCCCCTCCCCCATTACCCCCACCCTTCCCCCATTACTGCCCGGGATAAATTTCACAAACAGACAGACAGGCTAAACTACAGAAAAGAACACAGTCATGAAAATCTTGAGCTTCACATTGCCGCCCGTAATACAATTTCTGAATTTTTTTCTCACAATTTCTGAAAGTGTGACGGACGGACGGACAGCTCTCTTATTATAATATAGACTAGTACAGTTCCCGTCACTTCGCTGACGGTTAGACAGGCTAAACTACAAAAAAAGAACCCAGCCGTGAAAATTTTGAGCTTCACATTGTGTCAACATTTCTGAATCTGGTATCTCCCAAAACCTCCTCACCCCCATTCATACAACTTGGGGGCTAACCCCCTCCCCCATTACCCCCACCCCTCCCCATTACCACACACCCCTCCCCCATTACCCCCACCTCCACCCTTCCGACCACCCCAACCCTTCCCCCCACCCTTCCCCCATTGCTAAACTACAGAAAAGAACACAGTCATGAAAATCTTGAGCTTCACATTGCCGCCCGTAATACAATTTCCGAATTTTTTTACAATTTCTGAATTTTTTTCTCAATTTTTTCTCACAATTTCCGAAAGTGTGACGGACGGACAGCTCTCTTATTATAGTATAGATTATTATTATTATTATTATTATTATGCCTGTTATCAAATCTCCTGGAAAAGTGAATAAACTCCTTAACAATAATACCGTCAGGCCATTGACTCATATTATACGGATTGAAATGCGCATTTACACCTTTAATTATTACTTTAAAAGAGTTATAATACGGAGATTTCGTGTTTAGTTTATTAACTATCACTATACTGTGATATACTATACTATATATAAATATAATATATATATTATATATAATATATATATATATATATATATATATATATAAACGAAGTAAGTATAGAGGAGTGTTCTGCACACGTGGAAGAGAAATAACGAACAAATGAAAATAAGGCACCCGCCCGGGAATCGAACCCAGGATCTTCCAATTGCCGGTCAGACGTCTGACCGGCAATTGGAAGATCCTGGGTTCGATTCCCGGGCGGGTGCCTTATTTTTCATTTGTTCGTTATTTCTCTTTCACGTGTGCAGAACACTCCTCTATACTTACTTCGTTTCTATACATTAATATACTGCGTGGTCATTGCAGTTAAATATATAAATATATAAATATAAAATATATATTATATATATATATATATAAAGGGTGATCCATAGAAATGGGACCCAAAAGAAACCCCTGTAACTCTTAAAGTATAAGTCCTTTTATAAAATCATACGCATCATTCGAAAGAGGATAGTTACAAGTTTGTACAGGATTGTATAGGTTTTGACAATACAAGACAAGATAAGATACAAAACAAAATAAAAGTGTTAGTTAAAACTAACCCTTCAAGATGACTGCATGGACTGTGGACTGTGGAACAGCTGCGTTTCATAACTGAGCAATATTATGAGCATGGAAGAAGTGTAGTTTCAGCTCAAAGATCTTTAAAGACAAATTTTCAGATGTCAAAATCACCTAAGAAAGTAATCCGTCGGTGTGTCAGAAATTTTACCCTAACTGGCAGCATTGGAAAAAGAAAACCAACTGGAAGAGTGCGCACAGCAAGGATAGACGAGATCATTAACAGAACTCATGAAATTGTACAGGATAATCCTAACATAAGCATCAGACGTGCTTCTCAGCTGTTAGGAGTTGGATATGGAACAACACACCATATATTGAAGCAAAATTTAATGCTCTTTCCGTATAAAATTCAAACAGTGCAACAACTAAACGATGGAGATTTCGCACGAAGACGACAATTCTGTCAATGGATCCAACAGAAGGTAAATGACACCACCAATTTTCTAGCAACTTTGATTATATCAGACGAAGCCCATTTTCACTTGAATGGAACTGTAAACAAACAAAATTGTTGTTTCTGGGCAACAGAAAATCCATTGAATATTACCGAAGTCCCGTTGCATAGTCAGCGTGTAACTGTTTGGTGTGGTCTTACTGCATCTCAGATCATAGGGCCGTACTTTTCGAGGATTCCACCGGAAACACGGTCACTGTAAATGGTGATCGCTACGAAAAAATGTTGACCGATTTCCTTATTCCTAAATTAAGAGATCTTTGTCTAGAAAACCACTGGTTCCAACAAGACGGAGCTACCTGCCATACCACGAGGAACTGCATGGCAGTTTTGCGTCAAACGTTTCCAGGCGAGTTAATCTCAAGATTTGGAGACGTTGAATGGCCCGCAAGGTCTCCTGATTTTTCTCCCTTAGATTATTATCTCTGGGGATATTTAAAGAGTAGGGTCTACAGAAATAACCCAACCACCTTGCAAGAATTGAAGGCCGCCATCACAAATGAGATACAGGCCATACCACCGCACACTCTTGCAAAAGTGATGCAGAACTTGGCCCGCAAGGTCTCCGGATTTTTCTCCCTTAGATTATTATCTCTGGGGATATTTAAAGAGTAGGGTCTACAGAAATAACCCAACGATCTTGCAAGAATTGAAGGCCGCCATCACAAATGAGATACAGGCCATACCACCGCACACTCTTGCAAAAGTGATGCAGAACTTACAAGCGAGAACACTGGAATGCTTGGCAACTAATGGAGCACATTTGAAAGGAGTCCTTTTTAAAAAATAAATATTTCATAATAAACTTGTAACTTACTCTTTCGAATGATATATAGTTTTTATGAAAGGAATTAAATATTAAGAATATTTGGCTTTTTTTTATGGGTCCCATTTATCTGGATCACCCTTATATATAAACACCCAGGAATGTCTGTCAGTCTGTCACGCTCGAAAAGAGAAGATTCTTGATATATATGGGCGATATTTGTATTTTAATGCATTAGAAAAAGGCGTAATGAATTCTACTTTTAATTATAATTTTAAAAAGTGTAAAAAATATTTGCTTTTGCGTTCAGCTTTGAGCCGAAATTTAATCTGCGGCTAAGTTCAAAAATTTACCAAATGAGTTCTTTTTATGCACTTTCATACTGGTGCTGCAACCATTACAGACTAAATATTTTTATTGCTTTCAAAAAGGGGGTTGGGGTAATGGGGAGGGGTGGGGTAATGGGGAGGGGTGGGGGTAATGGGAGAGGGGGTTGGGGTAATGGGGGAGGAGTGGGGGTAATGGGGGAGGTGGGTTAGCCCCAAGTTGCATAAGGGGGGTGAGGGGTTTTGGGGGGCATTCAGTTGACCTAACCGGGCATTCAATTAACCCGGGCAACATTCTTTTCTATAGTTTTATTGACTGAATAATTGACTCCCCGGTAACTGGGGGGGCCTGCGGCTCCCCAATTACTGAGGCCAAAGGCCCCAGCACCACGGGCGTAGCTAAATGGGCCCGTAGGGCCCACTTTAGCTAGTGTATATATACAGGGTGGGCCGTAAGTTTCCATACATAGGAAAAATAAACATTTTTTTATGGACAACCATTTTTATTTATATAATATGCTCTACATGGTTGCCATTGTTTTGAAAACACATTTCAATACGTGTTCCCCACTGGATGAACACGCATTAGCACAGTTGACGTTATGCTTGTAATGGCGTTGGTGATACGTTCCTTTAGATGATTTATGTCTCGTATCTTTTCCTGATACACCATGGCCTTCAAGTGCCCCCAAAGATAGAAATCAAGGGGGGTGAGATCTGGGGATCTGGGAGGCCACTCCACAGGACCACGCCGACCAATCCAAGCATCCGGAAACTGCTGATCCAAATACCGACGCACGTATTTAAATTTTCCTATGTATGGAAACTTACGGCCCACCCTGTATATATATATTTTTTTTTCTATATGATAAAAAGCCTGTCCGTCCGTCTGAAGACACCATGTGTAATCTATACTATTAAGCGATTCTGAACATTGAAATAAATGCACTTTGCTTTGTTGAAACAAAAGATTTTCAAGATTTTCACAGCTTGATACAATGGGTTCGGATGTAAAGCTTAAGATTTTCATTGCTGCGTTCTTTTCTACAGTTTTATTGACCGAATAATTGACCCCACAATTACTGAGGGTTCAATTATTCGGTCAATAAAATTATAGAAAAGAATGCAGCAATGGAAATCTTGAGCTTCACATCCGAACCCATTGTATCAAGATTTGTGAAGCTTAAGATTTGCATGGCTGCGTTCTTTTCTATAGTTTTATTGACCGAATAATTTACTCCCCAGTAATTGGGGGGCCGCAGGAACCCCAATTACTAAGGTTTTAGGCCCAAGCACCGCAGGTCTAGCTAAATGGGCCCGTAGGGCCCACTTTAATTAGTATATATGATTTTTGTATGTACTAAAGTCTGCCGGGGCACGGATAAAGACTCTGGACAAAAAACTCACCAGACAAAAACTCACCACTTAAATACAAAAGAGGACAAAAACTCACCAGACAAATGTTTTTCCGAAATACATACACTCTAGTTTAGATCTTAAGATCTTAAGATCAAGATTTTAGACTCATTGTAGATAATTACTCATCTTTCAAGTTGTTCTGTTTTTAACCAACCAACCAATATTAATTTTTCACCAACCTACCAATCTTTCGTTATAAATTAATGCCCAGTTAGGTCAATTGAATGCCAGGTTAGGTCAACTGTACGCCCTTGACGATTGGTTAGGTCGTCATGATATTTTTGTTAAAAACATTAATTAATTATTTAAAGTGCTCTAACATATGATAATAAAAACCCACTCTAATAGACAGAGTTTATTTCCACAACAGTTTCGATGCCCACTGGCATCCTCTTCGGGTGGATACAGAAAAACACACCACCACACTAATCAACATTTACATCCCACCAGAGAGTTCACCTCAGGTGCCAGCCAATTACAATCCACAGTTACACAATCTTGTCTCTCTCACTAATGTCATCTTAGAAGGAGACTTCAACGCCAAAGACACTAGTTGGTACCTGCACAACCAAAACAACACCAGAGGCGCCAACACAGCCACACAACTAAACAGCCTCTTCATTCTTAACAATACAGAAGAACATACTACCACATCAAGCAGGATACTCAAACTCCTCCCAAGACATAACGTTCTGTTCCCCTCACTAGCAACACATACACAATGGAGAACAGAAAAACAACTGTCATCAGACCATCTGCCCATCATCATTACAACACATTCTACACTCTGCCCCAACAGCCTTAGGCACACTTACAGAAATTACAAGAAAGCTGATTGGGAACAGTTCAAAATACAGACTGAGGAACAATTCACAACATTAAACAGCACACCCATCATAAACATCAATACAACACTCAAGACATTTAATCAGATTATCAATAATGCAAACAAATACATACCCAAGGGCAACATTAGGAAATACAACCCAAATTACACTAGAGAAATAGCCCACCTCATAAGGCAACGTAACAACCTCAAATATAACACACAAACACCACACACAGAAACCATAAAACAGCAGATAGAACAGCTCAACACAGAAATAAACAACAAACTCAAAAAAAAAAAAACATTCAGGGAATCCATAACAACACTAAACCACTCCACAGATACATCCAGGCTATACAAGACTATAAACAGCATTACCCACTCTAATAGCGGCATTCACACCTCACACGCGGCTATCTGTCGCAGCCAAAATAATATCCCAACATACACACAACAAGCTAACATTCTAGTTAATCACTACACAAAGATAAGTCACTTAAAAAGAAACAACAACCAGAAACACGCAGACAGACAAACAGCCAGACACAAGAAAACCTACAGACTCGACACGACCATTACACCCTTCAATACAGACCAGACCACCAAGATCATCAAAAACATTAAGAATTCGAAGGCTACTGGACCAGACAACATATCTTAACATACACCTTAAACACTTGGGCCCACAAGGAATACTAGCTCTCACAAATATCAGCACATATTCATACCAACACTATTATTCCTGACGTATGGAAACAAGGTAAAATTATTACACTACTCAAACCAAACAAAAATCCAACAGAACCAGCTTCATATAGACCCATTACTTTACAATGCCCACCTTCCAAAGTAACAGAAAGACTAATCTTACAAATCACCAACCCAGACATTCCACTATCGCTTACTCAACATGGATTCAGACCTCACCACTCAACCACGACATTACTCACTAACCTCACGCAGCACATCATGGATGGCATCAACTCCAGACGACCAGCTAAACGTACACTATTAGCAACAATAGACATTAGTAAAGCATTTGATGCTATCCCACGCTTCCCTCTCATAAACAAAATACTCAACACAAACATGCACAATAACACCAAAAGGTGGCTGAGCAACTCTCTCTCAGGAAGATACTCACACGTCACATTTAATGGCAAGTCATCCAAAAACAAGCTTTTTCCGAACGGGGTCCCTCAAGGCTCTGTTCTCTCACCAACACTCTTCAACTTATCCATGCATGACATTCCAACACTCATAGATAACAAGCTTACCTTATCATCATATGCAGATGATATCACTCTAACATCCACCCACAACAACATCGACACCGCTACAAATAACCTACAAACATACATAAACAGTATACAAGACTGGCTCACACACAATAGACTCAAAGTAGCGCCCACAAAATCAACCATCACCTTGCTTACAAGCAACACAAAAGAACACCAGGTAATTCCACAGCTTACACTAAACAACATCAACATTCCACACACTCACAGAACCAAAATACTTGGTGTCACATACAACACATCATTATCTTTTGCAAACCACATTCAGGACATTAAAAACAAATGTACGTCAAGACTTAACACGCTTAGGGTACTAACAGGCACAAACTTTGGACACCAGCAGGAAACAACATCACTCATATACAAACAATATATTCGCTCAGTTATGGACTATGCTAGCCCATGCTGGGCACCCATTATCTCAAACACACATAAACACCTTACAAACAATACAAAACAACGCACTTCGTATCATTACAGGATGCACTCAAACAACACCAATAGAACACCTGCACACAGAAACAAAAATACTAAAAGTTAGGGAACATTTAGACATGAGGGGAACACAATTCATGGCAGCAGCGACAACTAACCCACAACACCCTTGCCACTACATGTACAATCATGCACCAACACCGCACCATTAAGGTAACACCAGAGAGACATTATAACCAAATACTCCATTCCATACCACGCCCCACAGACATCACACAGTACAGAAAACACATACACACACACCTAACCCACAAAGCACTGACACGACTCGGTCCGAATGCGGTCCTAGGTGCGAAGCCGCCACCCATTAACAGGTCAGAGATCAGCCTGAGCAGATCGGATCGAGTTAACTTAGCACGATTCCGATGTGGACATCACCCCAACTTACGGACATATAAACACAGACTAGACAACTCCATAGACGACACCTGCCACCTGTGCCAGGACACACCACAAACAATTGAACACATTATGACAGACTGTACGCTCTAGCACAACAACGAACACAACACAACATCACTAGTGCGCTGAACCTCTGGTCCACTCCGGAGAGGGCGATCGGTTACCTGCGTGCCGCCGGCTTGCTCGATCAGGGTGGGCTGATTGGCTAAACAACAACAACAACAGAAAAACTCATTCGTTTTTCTGTATCCACCCGAAGAGGATGCCAGTGGGTATCGAAACTGTTGTGGAAATAAACTCTGTCTATTAGAGTGGGTTTTTATTATCATATTTTGACCTTCACGTAGAAAAAAGTGAAGTTTTTGTGCTCTAACTTGTTTGTTCTTCATTTTTCCAAAAATGAGAGTTATTTTTTAAATCAGTGACCAAAACTACATTAGTATACCGAATTGGTTAAAAACAGAACAATTTAAAAGATGAAGAGTAATTATCTACAATGAGTAAAATCTTAAGATCTAAACTAGAGTGTATGTATTTCGCAAAAACATTTGTCCAGCGAGTTTTTGTCCTGGATTCAGCCTGCCTATATATCCAGTCGGTCCACGCCCACATTATAACGTAAATAATTTCATACAAACTATTCACAAATTTGGTCTCACTGGGTTTGCATGCGAAGCTCAAAATTTTTATGACTAGTATTTTTATAAATTTATGGACCAACTGACCACTCTTTTAAAAAGCCGTATGAAATTTTGTACAAGCGTGGTTTGACTAGATATAAGTAGGCTTTACTTCTACTGCTAGCGTTGGAGGAGGCTACTTATAGACTAAGTTACAACGGCAAAGGATGAGGGTACCTATAGTCTAAACTACAGGGTGTCCACAATGTCTTGACCTCAGAAAAATACTAACTGATTTTCGTTTTTCTTTCAGACTCATTTATTACTTAGATGGCCTGCCAGTTCTCGGTTTATCTTTTACAGTTCCTGTTGTAAACAGTTTCTTTTCCCATCTCAACAGAGTCCTTTTTGGAGGAGTTGCACGATTGAATTGGCCCTGGAAGTCTGCATGAATATTTTCAATAGTTTTGCCATTGGACCCAGGTACTAGCCAATATGCGTTGTTAAATCGTGTAGTTGCTGGTATCACATGTTTCAAATGGATCTGAAAGAAACCGAAATCAGTTAGTATTTTACTGGGGTGACAAGACATTGTGGACAACCTGTACAATAAAAAATAGTCCCTAACACTGGAGCCGTAAATTAGAATAGTGCGTCAGAACAAACATGTTTTTGAAAATAATACTCTAGGAACACTTTATCGTCGTATGAATCACGTGACCTCAACCACCCAACCAGAGCGTGTACCGACTGTACTCAGTCCTCCCATATTTTTTAAAATATTGGTCAAACTAACAGGTTCCGCAAGTTTTCAGTACGTTTCGAGTCAAATGTTTTTATAAACGACATGCGTATAAACGTATCAATTAACTTATCACTTTAGTACAAAGGTATCTTAATGAAAGAAAAATTATTTGCGACTTTTTATATTCGAATTCATAATTTAAAACGCCAATTATTTAAATTTTAATTATGTATCAATATAAAAATAAGTTAAAATGATGGAAAAAGTATATCGTCCAACGAATAATAATAATAATAATAATTAACAGGAGATTTGTGTTGCTTCTCCAGTTTCTTATTAGATAGGTATTTCTTTAATTTTTAAAGGTATTTGTTCATATAGGATCTAATCGATTGTCGTGCGTTTACGTCGAAATGAAATATACCCATAATTCTAGAGAAATGTATTTATACTTCTATTTTTATCCGTTGCTATTGTGGTTAACGGTTTTCTATCAAAATTTTCGATATATCTGTTTCACATTTTCTATAAGATGCAAAAGTTGTGGGTCACCTCAGAGATTCTACAATTACTCTGACAATATTGTACATGCTTTTTTGGACATATTCATTCTCGTATAGTATTTATTAAATACTATCAGCAGTTAATTGTGTTGTTTGACAATTGTTTGTACGTTTCTGTGTATTAAAAAATCGTCATTTATGCGAGTATTTTTTAATTCACTTTCCTTAACTAAAAGGAAAAATAATTTAAGTTTTACGAGAATAAAATTGTTATTAAGATAGTTTGGTTGATGGGGATTGTTTAACCTCCTTCGCAGCATCGAATATCATATGACGGAGGGGACCTACAGCTCTACGTCGGATCCGAACCTACATAATCTGGATGCGGAAGACGGTCCCCCATCCAACTACCATCAGAACCAGTGTCGTTTAACTTTTCTGATCGACAAGAAGTGGCGTTACGACATTGGCCACGAAGTAGTCCCCGGGAATAAGATAATCAGGTACAAGGTTAACTCGTAGTACTCTATAAAATGTTGACTAACACCACAGAAATGGAGGACTCCACGCTTTCAAAACTGGAGTAGTTATCCGAAATGTGAGTCCGATAAAGTTGCCAGGTGACATAATAACTGCATTAGGTTTACGACTTAGCAACAGTGGTAACAGCAATGTTATTCTTTTCAACTTTTAAAAGAGGATAGCAAAATGGGCGGTAAATTAGATCCAATTTTTATGTTTATTTTATCATCATTAAGCAAGACATCCTTTAAGCTGCTATAATTTAAGCTATTCAAACTACTTTGTTCTTCGAACTTTTGAAATGAGATAAGAAAACTTCGAAAACAATTTAAACTTGCGGCGATAAGGCAAATGAAAGGCCATGGCCCAAAGCGACTTCGTCAAAAGAAGACAGCTCGAGTGAAGGAACGTTTTCAGTTAAGATTTACTCACCTTTACCAAAGGACTCTTCCTAAACAAGTTATCGTATTTAGTTATTTTTCTTTTAGTATTCTGCAAAGTTTCTTTATTGACGATATGAGCAAAATCCATATTCAGATAAACAAAAAACAGTTAAACGTCGTACAAACTGTTCAAAAAGTCCCGTGGTAAAATTAATTTTTTTTTTTACTGATAAATATCGGTTCGGAGCATCAATTTTCACGACAAGACTTTTCGGACTGACTGTACATTGGACACGAGATTAGAAAATAACTTTCCCTCCTCACACTATTGACTCTACTCGTTGCTAATTCTTTATCTACTGAAGGAGAAATGATTACAGTAAACCTTCGTCCAACACGGGGGTTAGGTTCCTCGAGAACGGCGCGTTGGGTAAATCCGCGTTGGACAAACTTAATACCTCATGAGATAAATGGGGATACGTGAACGCGGCCGCGTAGTCTCCCATAATACTTAGATACGTAGATTTTTTATTCACACACAAATGAATTTTCCTACCTATATTGTATATGAAATAAGAACATAATAAAATTATAAACATAATGATATTTACATATGATAAATAAAAATATATTAAATGAAAATAGCACGCACCTTTTCTTCACTCTTTCGGATGGTACGTATGGTAGACTCATTCACGTGATACTCGCGGCCAAGTGATGTTATGCTCATACCACCACGCAACTTATCTAGAATCTTTATTTTTTCCACTAATGTCATAACCCTACGACTTTTCTTCTCTTCACTATCACTCGCAGATGCTTTACGTTTTCGTGCCATACTGCTGTCTAAAGGTAATAGCAAAACAACGGCAAAATACGACAAAAACAATCCAACACAACTTCACTGAATTTAACGCGGTAGCGGGACTGAGATAAAGGGTGATGCGAGAGGGAGGGAGATGCCGGAGTGTTGGAGTGTGTCTAGGAGAAAACACTAGCGCGCGCATTGGCACGCATACAGTACTACTACATTAGAGCGTGTTTGGCGGACCGTGTATAATCAAATTTTCCGCTTTCGGCAAATAATTGTTTGAATTTATTTTTCCGTGTCTAAGCAAATTCGCGCTCGACAAACACGCGTTGGACGAGGGTTTAATGTATTTACCTCGCGCAATGTCCTTTGAAATAATTTGGACCACTTGATCAATAATTTTCTTAAATCCAAGATTTTTCGGAATTAAACTAACTCTCTCTCTCTCTCTCTCTCTCTCTCTATATATATATATATATATTATATATATATATATATATATATGTGTGTGTGTGTGTGTGTGTGTGTGTGTGTAAAAATGAAATGAATAATCAATATTCATTTTTACATAAGAACCAAAATCGCTTAACGCGAGTTTGGATAATAATTTTACTTGTGGCTTCCTATTTTTGATCGTGTCAAAACCCTACGATCTACCATACCTATGGTTTAGTCGTATCCATTTTCATTTGTTATAGAAGTTATTAATTAATTATGATTGTCTTGCATCTTACCCTCGTCCCTAGATTATGCATACACATTGCATATAACAGGATTGGAACCCGCAGTTGTACTTCTTAGTCATTAATACCCACTCTTGTCTCTAATTCGTTCTTGTAAATCTTCCTAATAATGATTTGTATTATAACGTACAAATTCAATAACTATGACGTCATAAAGTAACTTAATTCTCTTCACGTTTTCCATACCTTGAACACTGAATCACGTGTTTAGTATTTGGACATCTTCCGTATTGAATGTATGGTAAATTCCTTAATAATAATAATAATAATAATAATAATAATAATAATAAAAAGAAAAAAAAGAAACCATTCTCTATACATCATTAGTTATGTTGTTTCCTACCTATTGTCTACTGATACCTATCAACCTATCAGTCCATATTTTACGCGTCTCTATATTACGCACACAACCTATTGGATTATGTACATGTAAAATACGTCCACATATATTTTTTTTATTATTATTTTTTTTTAAGTGCGTTCAACCCTCACAAGGCATTCATTAGGCTTACAGTAGTTAAATGCTCAAATTCGCGAATCAGCAGAACCGAACGTTTCTAAGATAAACAACATCTTTCGCTCTGATCCAAATCTATAACATATAATGTAATATAACATATTATGTTGTATATAAATTATCTTGTCATGTCTCATGTACTTGTGTTGTACTAATAACCATATATATAATAACCATATATAATCTGACCATATAATCTGACCATATAATCTAACCATATATATATATATAAAAACTGTAAGAATGGTAACGACGTAATGTACTTCAATGAAACTATAATTGAATGTAATGCTTTATATATAATGTAAGAATGTACTTTAATCGAACTGTAAGGGACAATCATAAGCGAATGGGAAGCAATCCATAATCGCAATCATAATTGTAATAAACCCAAACAAAAATGATATCGCCTTCAGAAATGAAGACGTGGCAAAAAAAAAATAAGATTAGTTTTTTTTATTTATTTATTTTTTTTTTTATTTGGAAACTTTCAAACACCTGATCGTGTTTAAAAGGGGGGAAACTTAACCTCCAACTCCATCCCACCCATCCAACATTCAGGCATATTTTATACATGTATTTGTAAAATGAAGGACACTTCATTACGAGACTCTGCCTTGGTCACTGCTAAGAGACTCCCCTTGTTAGCAGCTTCGCTGCGGGGAGGGGCGGAGGCCCCTTGCCTCCTTAATATTTTTAGATTCCGGCCTGAGCTATGGTCGAAAGAGGTCGAACCTCTACCCCTGTAAATTCAGAGCAGTACCTGTATATTTTTAAGAAGTAAATTTACAGTAAGAGAAACTTTTTATTTTCCCCCTCGAGTTGGGCTATCGTCAGAGGAACTTAGTAAAGTCGATAAGTTATAAAGTATCAGAGAAAGAATTAGAAAATTATAGAAGAAAAGTAACAGAAGAAATATCCGTTGCTTGCCTCCGTAACTAGAACCCCCGTCGATTCCGAACCGATTAAGGGCCATAAAGGGGGGGGTTAACATATATATATATTAATAAAGACTTCTCACGAGAGTGATAAGGGACCGTAATGCTTTGAAAGTGTTTTCCTGCTTTTAATTAGTGTATAAATTTACATCTTTTGATTGTTTTTAAACAATTACAGATAAATAAGATAAATTACATTGTAATTGGTATATAATATATATATATATATTAATATATAATATATTATATATATATATATATGGGAATTAACTCAGAATGGTCCCCTTCAAAAGTTACCCCTTTCATTAACATCACTTACACCCCTGGCAGAAGAGCGTAAATTCACCTACATCAGCTTTCCCTATAAATTAAAATCTGTTCCTAAAATAGACCTAAAAATTTCCACATCTTTTAATAGTAGACATACGTAGATGCTGCATCCTTTTAGACCTGAATGTGAAAAACTTGTAAACAAACGGCAGCAATAATTAAAATAAATACATTAATAATAATCATAATAATTAAATGTGGAATAAATTTAAATAATGAAATTCGTCGTAAACGATATTATTCCAATAATAAATTGAAGTGACCTCAGGAATTGCGTCATTCATTCGAATTCCAGCAGGAACATAACGTCATTAATTAAAGTGAAAGAGAAACAGAAATAAATCATACTGTTAGTAAACTTACCCCTCCCCCCCCTTCCAAATTCTTGCTCATGAGACATCATCAGTTACTTTCTTTTAACATTGTAGTAATACTGGGTTCGTGTATTTTGTGCACCTTTTTTTTAAGTAATCCGTTTTGTTCGTGTTTTAAATGAAAATGACTTTATAACAGAGTCTATCTATCTATATATTATATATACAGGGTGTGTATAAAGTAACACAAGTGAAGAGACATCTGATTTGAACCGTTTTAAACTAGTTTCAGCTTGTTTTTTAACTGTTGAAAAAACATTTTCAACACCTCTTATAAACCTTACTATGGAATATACAGTTGTTATAAAGTAAATGTAGTAAATATTACTCGTCCATAGTTCACTCGCATTAATATAATTCAAATCGGATTTGTCTCTTCACTTGCGTTACTTTATACACACACACACACACACATATACATATATATATATATATATATATGAGAGAGAGAGAGAGAGAGAGAATTGAAAATTTTATTGCCACAAGAAAACAATTTCCATAGTACAGCTACTAATAATAATAAAAAAAATAGGACTAGAAACGCAAAATACACTTAATGTAACAAGTAATAAAAGTAATGACAAAAACTAAGAACAAACACAGTAAAAAATACAAGTAATAAAAATACCAATATCAGGTGTTAAAGGGAACTGTACAGTGTACAGTAGACAAACATTTTCCTACCAAGACGTCCATAGTTTAGAATAATTTAGATTCTATCAGTCCGGCTTTGTCTTCTAAACTTTAGAAGACAAAGCCGGACTGATAAATAACTAGGACATTTGGATTGTTCGAGTTTTGAATTCTTTACATTAAGCTATATTGAGCGCGTCTCGTTGCTTCCGGGAGAGTCGAGACACTGTGGCTAGGGAGCATTTGCGAAGCTCAGCATCTTGGGGGGTAACTTATGCAGCAGTCTAAAAGATCTGTTACAAAGCAAATTCAGGATTCTGCCAGAACTTTTTAAAAATTAATTCATAGTTGGTGCCCATAGATATTATTACAAAAAGCACGAAAGAGTGTCTCTTTAGCTTCGCTTGTACAGAACCAAAACTTCCTTAAAATCATATTTGGTTTAGCATTAAAACTCAGATATTGTTTTCTTATGTTTGAGTCGTCACTCAAGGGGCTGGTGATAATGACCCAAATACTTAAATTATTGTAATAATAATAATGATTGGGGTTGTTTAACCTCCTTCACAACATCTAAGGTCATATGACGGAGGGGACCTACAGCTTTACGTGGGATCCGAACCAAGGGCGGGTCGCTACATAATCTGGACACGGAGAACGGTCTCCCATCCAACAACTACCCAGACCCAATATCGCTTAACTTCGCTGGTTAACGGGAAGCGGTGCTACGACATGGCTAAGACGTAGCGCTTAAATTCTTGTACTTTTGCTCTATTGGTTCACCTTTCAGTTTGAAGATGATGATAGCCGTTTGAGTTGAGCTTTAGGGATGGAATTGCATAACTTTAGTTTTGTAACATCGAAATTAATATCATGGTTCTGTGAATTGAGTTGAGCTTTAGGGATGGAATTGCATAACTTTAGTTCTGTAACATTGAAATTAATATCATGGTTCTGTGAATATAAATCAAACTTTTATTAGATGATTCAGACCTTTAACTGAAGGACTCCTTAATACCATATCATCGGCATAGGCCAAGTTATTTATCCATGCTATTTATACAACATCTCACTCTTCTTTCATTAAGAGGAGTAATTAAACCATCAATATACACATTAAACACCAGAGGAGAGAATAAGGAGCCTTGTCTAACTACGCATGAACATATACTACACTATACACTGTATAGCCATACAGATCACGCATTTTTTGCTTGCGCCCAGCCAGTCTGGCTGATTTCTTCGCAAAAAAAAAATAAAAAATATATGTAATTTTCAACACAAAGTTATTCCCCCTATTCGCCTCCTGAAATGCCAGTTAAGAATTTTTCTTTCCCTCTCACATACCTATTACAAAGTTTGACAGCACAAAAAATTATTTATGATGTTTTATCAACACAACTAATTAAAAATTCAGGACTTTCAATTGAACATGCATCAAGGCGTGACTACTGGTTTCAGTGATTTGTAAAAAACTCCCAATCGCTTTCATTGGTAATTTCTCAAGTAGTGCCATATTAAGGTACATCTAACAATATCAAAATTTTAAATCATTTTGGGTACTTGTAGGTTATCTCGAGTGTAGGACAAAAGCCCCCTAGGACAAAAGCCCCCTGGGACAAATAATAATAAGAATTTTTTTAATCATTATTTTTATTCTTTATTATTTACAGTTTATGTTTATAGTTTATGTATTTTGGCTCTTAACCTAACCAATCATCAAGGGCGTACAGTTGACCTAACCGGGCATTCAGTTGACCTAACCGGGCATTCAATTAACATAACAGGTTAATATTAGTTATTTCACCTAAATATCTTCTGATCTTTTCAGATTAGATGCGACACCTGACTTGCCCTACCCAGCAATTTGTCCAGGGGGCTTTTGTCCCAGGGGGCTTTTCTCCGGACCCGGGTTATCTCCCCCCCCCCACCACCACCAATTTTGACAGAATATTTTCGTTAAAACTTACGAAAATATCACGACTTAACCTAACCAATTATCAAGGCGTACAGTTGATCTATTATTAATTATAACATTGTTTGTTTCTGGAATAGTATTTACTATTTACTAATAGATCAAACTGTACGCCCTTGATAATTGGTTAGGTTAAGTCGTGATATTTTAGTTAGTTTTAACGAAAATATTCTGTCAAAATTGATGTGGGGGAGATAACCTACAAGTACCTTATTTTTTTTTTAGATTTTTATAATTAAAAACTATTACACAACATTAAAAAATATATTACTAAAAAATACCTACTAAGACTGATTTCCAATAAAAAACCTGTCAGCCATTTTGCACACAGGTCATAAGTCTAGGACAAATTTGGCGCAATGATATTTACAAATTACATATTATATGTTAGACTATATATACTATCTTGACTATGGCATGAACAACCAAACACGCTGACAATATACTGCTCCACCTAACCATAAAAGTTTGATGGGTGTATCAGAATTTCAATATACTTAAAACACACTGTGGAACATTGTTGGCAGTTGATGCGTCGCCAGACAATATAAATATATATATCATATGATATTAATAAAGATAAATTATAATTAAATGGATCAAGTAAAGATAAGCACCCCCAACCTTTTTTAGTTAGCTTTATAAGGCTAACTAACGAAAATATCACGACCTAACCTAACCAATCGTCAAGGGCGTACAGTTGACCTAACGATTGGTTAGGTTAAGTCGTGATATTTTCGTTAGTTAGCCTTATAAAGCTAACTAAAAAAGGTTGGGGGTGCTTATCTTTACTTGATCCAATTAAATGAACCAAGCGTTGTTAGCGAATTTGGAGGTGGTTTCCGGGATAATCTCGAGGAGCGCTCCATTTTTCAATATTAAAAATACACTCATAAAACATATACCATTTGAAAGCTCACATTTTTCTGAGTCTAAAAATGTAGTAATCCAAAAGTATCAATAGCAAATAAAAAGTAACGATTTAATTAATTGGTTGACGCGTGACGTCATTAACTACATTACAGTATAAAGGTTGGCTAAGTTATAAATCTTCAGTCTGTGTTGTAAGATGGTATTTTTGGTAATTGTTACGCTAACCTAACCTAACATCAATGTTATTACATTATCATTTGTATAATTTAGGTTTCGGGGGGTACGGGGGCGGAGCCCCCGTAAAGATCACGCATCACAAATTGATCGGTATAGGGTTTTATATTTAAACCTAGTTACTTTTTACTTGCTATTGATACTTTTGGATTACTACATTTTTAGACTCAGAAAAATGTGATCTTTCAAATGGTATATGTTTTATGAGTGTATGTTTAATATTGAAAAATGGAGCGCTCCTAGAGATTTATCGGTTTCCGAGCCGCTTCTGGATGTGGCTACAATTCATTCCGCTAAAAAAGCTCCAGAACGTGCTCTGACCCTGCACTCTGACTAACCCAACCAAGCCTTTGAGCTGCTTCACGAGTATACACAAATGAAAAAAACCCACTTGAAGTAACGAGCATAAACCACGCTCTTATACTAGTAATTAAATAAATACAAACCATGCGATACAAGAAATAAGGAAGCATGTACAATTCAGTAGTAGTAGTAGTAATAATAATAATAATAATAATAATAATGCCTAACATATAAGGCCTAACATATAAAGGCCTAACCTATCCGTAACTAAACGGTAAGATTACTTACTATTTACCCTTTGGAGAGGAAAGGACAAATACGTCCGAGCCTCGTCTGAACGCTTCGTTGCCACGATATATGTTCTTTAAAAAAAGATGTCTGTCCCCCGATATGAAGCCTGGTATTAACAAATGCAACAATTTAAAACTTAGTCTCGGAATTAAACTACAATTTTCACCACCTAAAACAAGATTTATGTTAGGAAAAACATTATTAAATTACATTAAGCTTAAATTAAATCACTGATGCATTATGACAATTCTTTTTACTCGTATTATTGGGCTTCACTACATAAATTAAAGTTATTAAACCAATCAGGAGCCGACCTTCACGTTCAAAGCCAATGTACGAGTACGTATAAAACATTAATAAACATTTACATTCATTAATATTGTATGCCAATTTTAACACATTCGTAATTACTATTAATAAAAGTTAACTAAAATTACCTTCAATTCAATAGCTTGCAGTACCAACTTCCTTCGGTACTTGTAGGTTATCTCCCCCCCCCCCCCCACGCTTGATTTGTCATCGTGGCAAATAGCATGAAGTCGCAGTAAATTCATTCTGGCTGAAAAAGCAATTAAATTGTGCAAAGGATTGGTAATATCTACTGAAATAGATACTATTAAATATATAATTTGGCTCATGCAATAATTATTATTGATAAGATTTATTTTTTAAACTAATTTATGGCCGGATTCTGAAGGATCGCCATTATAAAGTTAAGGATCACCTGAAGATCAGGGCCCCCAGCCTTTTTTAGTTAGCATTATAAGGCTAACTAACGAAAATATCACGACCTAACCTAACCAATCATCAAGGGCGTACAGTTGACCTAATGATTGGTTAGGTACTTGTAGGTTATCTCCCCCCCCCCCCCGCTTGATTTGTCATCGTGGCAAATAGCATGAAGTCGCAGTAAATTCATTCTGGCTGAAAAAGCAATTAAATTGTGCAAAGGATTGGTAATATCTACTGAAATAGATACTATTAATATAATTTGGCTCATGCAATAATTATTATGATAAGATTTATTTTTTAAACTAATTTATGGCCGGATTCTGAAGGATCGCCATTATAAAGTTAAGGATCACCTGAAGATCAGGGCCCCAGCCTTTTTTAGTTAGCATTATAAGGCTAACTAACGAAAATATCACGACCTAACCTAACCAATCATCAAGGGCGTACAGTTGACCTAATGATTGGTTAGGTCGTGATATTTTTGTTAGTTAGCGTTATAAGGCTAACTAAAGAAGGCTGGGGATCCTGATCTTCAGGTGATCCAAAGTTAATGTAAATTGTATAAAAAATCAACAACCAATGTGCATCAAACATTCTAGAACGAAATGCTCGTTTGATTGTTCTGCGTGCGTGCTATTTGCCACGATGACAAATCAAGCGTCGGGGGGGGGGGGGGGGGGATAACCTACAAGTAGCCTTTCTTCAATTTACAGTTCAGGGAATCAAAATGCTATTACACATTACAAAAACCTTTACTTTTTAAACACATCGAAAATGCCCACCTTTGATCATTATCCAAAAGAATGAGTTTAAAAAACTCGGCCATCGCGCTACGCTCAAACATTCTTTAAAAAACCAACTACTACCCTAGTTCATATGCCTACTTTACTCAATGACTATCACTACAATTTATTTATTTATTTATTTATTTATTTATTTTGCAAAATTATCACAGGTATATACGCACAGAGGTGCACATTATACATTACTACAACATACTTGCCTTTCAATTTTTGAAACAGAATACGGTAATTCACTCTATCATGTGTCTTAATTATCTCCAGAGCTGTGCTTAGCGGCGCTAATTAGCGACGCTAGTTAATTATTAGCGCATCCATTAGCGGCGCTATTTTTCAAAATAGTTAGCGGAACAGATAGCGCCGCTACATTTTTAGGCAATGTTAGGCGCTAACAGCTAAGTGCTAATATAAATTAAAATGAATAGTCTTAGAATGGTACTCTATATTACGTTGCTTTTTGTGCATAATGCTGAACGCAGAATGTATAATAATAAACAGTTTCCTGAACTGAGTATGTAAAGGAGGACAATGTCTTTCCAATAAATAAGTTTAATTATAAATATCAAATTACGCAATTTTCTTGAATACCCAATAATCATTTTAAAGATATAATTTTGTTCCCATTTGACACTATAAAAGATAACAAATAGCGAACACATAAATATATACAAATGCATTATTATTATTAAAAAATAGTACTTAGCTATACATTTCATAAAAATTAGTGCCAAAATTAGCGTTAGCGTCGCTAATTTTAAAAACTGTTAGCGTTAGCGGCGCTATATTTATCAGTTAGCGCGCACAGCTCTCATTATCTCCAACAAGCAACTATAAATAATTGAATTATTGTCAGTATATGTAAATGCAATTTCTGATAGTATATGTATATAATCATAACCTCACTAAGACAGAATTCACGATCAGTCAAACTTTTTTTTATATATATAAAGCTGGAGGTCCTAACTCCGAAACACATTATGGGTTCGCCTAAACAAAGTAGTTCCACTTACCTCTTAGACAGTGAGTGAGTGTACAACATTGTTTTAATTTTTTCAGACGTTTTTTTTTTTTTTGCACAGTGTAAGTTTTCTTCGTGGTTGCGTTGTTAAGGTTTGTTTATTGCTCAGGTGTAAATCTATCTTATATAACTATATAAATTAAGTGCCTTTAAATTTAAGTACAGTTATTTAATGATTACTTGATAATTTTATGAAGTCTTTTAGGTGTATTCAACATCATAATTTTTTTGATGGTTACCATAGTGGTCACGAAAATGTATTCATGGTAAGTCCAACTTTTCAGTAAACAATATCACTATATACATAAATATATAACGTCACCACCAGGATTCGAACCTGGTACCTTTTCAATAGGAGTTACCAGCGCCACCACCACACTACGACGGGATACAAATTAACACAATTCGTCGTATATTTAACCTACCAAGGAAGCATTTATTGTTTTCGCGTCCAGAAGTGTTTTTCGATGTTACGATGTTAACTTTTATCCTTCGAAGTATGATTGGTAGCGTTCGTGACTCCTACTCGGGAGGTCTCGGGTTGGATTCCTGGTGGAGGTATTTTTTTCATACAAAACCCACGCGTGCCACGAGTGGCCCACGAGTGTTATCCCATATATATATATATACATACTTATGCAGTACAGGTGTACGGAATCATAAGCGTATGGGATGGCACTTTACTCGGGGTGGGGGAGCGGAAAAAATTTGGCATAAAATAACACAAAGGTTAGAGTATGAGTAACATAAAATATTAGTCTTTTTGATATGAAAACATCACAATTTACAAAGATGAGATAAAATTTTGCTACAACATTTCTAAATGACAAACAAAACTACGGCATTGCAGTTGATATAGAATTCAGTAAGTCCTCAACTTACGTTTTAATTATTAACCGCAAGTATAGTAGCGAGTAATTAATTCACCTCAAGAAGTAAAAAAACAAACAAAGGAATGTCAGGAAAAATCTGCCCTGAAAATTTCAGTACTCTGCCCTTCTTTGACGTTAAAGTTCACCGAAGATGCTCAGCTCTGCATTTCGTTGTCTTTAGGGTGGCCATTTAAAAAGGAGGACACTGCGTATGTGGCCGTACGTTAACATATATATATATATTATATGTTAACGTACGGCCACATACGCAGTGTCCTCCTTTTTGGAAATTTGGAAATGGTCACCCTAAGGACAGAGTGCTCAAAAGGCGGACTGTCCACCTAAAGCCGGACGTCTGGCCACCCTAGTTGTCTTCCGTGAACGTACACAAAGTAAAATTCACATTCACTATTTCTCCCACCACTTTCATTAAATCAAACGCTGTCATTATAAACTGACCATCTCCCTATCTTCCCTTCCACTCAGACCTGATACAGACCTTAGAATAGGATAACGGACCGAGAACTTGTGCTTCTAATGAATCCATTAATCTACTTTAGTTTTTTTCACCAAATTTTCCATTTCACGATAAAAAAATAAATTTTCCTTCTAATTTGTAGAAAAATTATTTAATAAGATATAATCGACATTAATTAAAAGCAAACAACCCGCAAATTAACTCTTTTCATTTGCTTAACTTCAGACTCGAGATTATTAGTCTATTTAAAATTTTGGAAATTCTAACGCGTTAACAATAAAAATTCTCTTCATACGCATGTTCATTAGGGATGGAACGATTACTAAAATACAGGATCATCCGGATAAGGATCTTGTTATAAGATCTTGCGAATCAGGATCTCAGTCTCCAAATCCTCCGGATCCGGATCTGGATCTAGTTTTTTTTTTTAAATAATCATCAGTGAGTTTAAATTACGGGTTGGAGGATTTTAAAATCTAAACGTTGCCGATTTAATATAGCATATACGAATAGGACCATTCTACGCTCGAATTTGTTTAACCTAGTGAAGTTTTACTAATAACACAATATAATATAATATAATAATAATAATAATTTTATATATATATATATATATATATATATTATATATATATAAACACTAATAACATAAAACAAAATATAATATAATAATAATTAATAACATAATATAATAATAATATTGGTAATTATATAGAAAACGGCGCAACCCGAAGTATGATGTAAAAAACATTTTATTAGGTCAATTTCGATGTGCTGAAGCCAAATCTGTTAACCATTATGTAATGTGCAAATGCTTCAAATTAGAGTAAATGTTATTTATATTTTACTCTTATTTTGAAGCATTTGCCTAAAAAATGGCTAACAAGCACATGAAAACTAACCTAACCTAACCTAAGAGTAAAATAACCACATGTTGGGCACAACAACTCAGAAAGCAAAACACCATGTTTTTGGAAAAATAGAATTGCTTCTTCATCATTTTCGTAAAACTTTACAATAGCTTCAATGTATCTAACAGAACACCCTTTAATGTTGGTATAGCAATGGAGTGTGAAGGGTGTTTCTGTTAGATACATTGAAGCTATTGTAAAGTTTTACGAAATGATGAAGAAGCAATTCTATTTTTCCAAAAACATGGTGTTTTGCTTTCTGAGTTGTCGTGCCCAATGTGTGGTTATTTTACTCTTAGGTTAGGTTAGGTTAGGTTAGTTTTCATGTGCTTGTTAGCCATTTTTTAGGCAAATGCTTCAAAATAAGAGTAAAATATAAATAACATTTACTCTAATTTGAAGCATTTGCACACCAAATGGTTAACAGATTTGGCTTCAGCACATCGAAATTGACCTAATAAAATGTTTTTTACATCATACTTTGGGTTGCGCCATTTTCTATATAATTACCATAATATTATGTGTTGCATAACTTAAGAAATTATTTATTTACGCAATTATAGTATTTATATGAACATCAAATTTTGCAAAAATATTTTCCCAACTTCATCATCAACTTGAAAATTTTAACTATTTTTATGGTTTTTGGAAGGTTATTGTTAGCTTTTTCACTTTAGAAATAATACCCTTTTATACATTATTATTATTATTATTATATCAAGTTTCTCAGTAGGCAATCATTAACAACAAATAGAGTTTATTTAATATACACTAAACTAAACACATACACACACAAAACCTCAATATTTATTTTTACAATAGATAGCCTTCCAATTATTATTCTTTTACTTAGCGCTACTGAAGAAAATGGAAATTAATGGTAGACTTTAAATAGTTAAATACTGCCATTTTATTTAATATTGATAATGATAAACTTTATTGGTTTATGAGAAACAGTACAATGTTCATGAAGATAATAAACGATACGATTAATTAAACAATAATACATTTAAAAACTAAAAATTACAAAAAAAGGTATTAAAAGAAATTAACTTTTAAAAGCAACAATTGCCTCACAGCCTTTTACAGTATTACCATTCCCAAATCGGAAAACTGTTCCCAAACTAGGGATGTCTACCGAAATGAATTCCCTTACCTATACTTATACCTAATTAAAATTTATTTCCATACCTATACTATACCCTGTATATATTTTATTTCTATACGTGTACCTATAAATAAACCTTGATTTATTCCTTTAACGCTTCTATTGTTATACATACACCGTACCCTAATTTATATTTGGCACATTATCAGCCAGACTTATAGGTTGTTAAAGGGTTTAACCTCCCGCAACATCAAAGGTCATACGGCCATATAAAAGTTTACTCGCCGAATTGCACCTCTGAAAATTGAAGTTTCTGACCACAATCTATCTTAGCTAACCGAATCTACCGATGCGTAACGAGTACAGTACACCTAAGCGATTTAACTTAACTTAGGCCCTAACTGTCCTCTAATTTAAATGAGCCGAGCCAAATCTAACTTGCCTTAACCCAAACCTAACCATTCTAATCTAATCGCAAGCAGGTGAATGGACTTCGAAAAATTTCTATGAAGTCTAAACCCTTCTTAACTAATGCCATATTTTTTTTAGATCAGGAACTACATTACCATCTATCGATACATAGATACTTAATTGGCGTTTAAACTAACTGTTAAAATCAGTGTTTATGCATCTTGTCGTTTAAGAGGTACGAATTTTGACAAAAGGATGACGCCACGAGGCATCTCGATCGATCGAGATGCATCGGGTTGAGTCTTTCCATGTTGTATTTTTTTTAGTATATATATGATGCGAACCCACAAGGAAAAAGAAAAATGATTCCCAGGCCTTTCGTGTATTCAGAAGTACACCTCGTCAAGGAGGTGTACTTCTGAATACACGAAAGGCCTGGGAATCATTTTTCTTTTTCCTTGTGGTTTTGCATCATTCATTTATTTCACGTGTCTAATTGTGAAATTCATCCCATATATATATATATTATATATATATATATATATATATATATATATATATCGGATGGGCAAAGAAAAAAAGGGAGACCTCGAACTTTGGCTGTAAAATCCAAAGTTATGGTCAGATTTCATTATTTTTTCACAACTCACAACAAAGTAAATTTCCTATAAGGTGAGCGGATTTCAAGGAAAATTAATGAAAATTACGGATTTACTGAACATTTCTTTATGCCACTGGAAATTCTCCATTTACACTACTACTGCATTGTCGGGTCGGCAAAAAAAAAAAAAAAGGGAGACCTTTTAAATCCTTCATATCTCGGCAAATACGGTACATAGAACCATGAAATTTTAGTATGTTAGTACTAGGTAATTTTATGGTTTGTATGCCATCTTTTAGCATTTCCTGTCTTATCGATTTTCTTGAGAAGCTTGTCCAAACCTCCTGCAGTTGGCTTACGTTAATTAAAATATCTTTAATTATCGCAAGATTTTTCTGGAATATTCGCCATAAATCCAATTTCTAGGCTAAAATGCTAAAAGATGGCAAACAAACCATAAAATTACCTAGTACTAACATTAAAATTTCATGGTTCTATGTACCGTATTTGCCGAGATATGAAGGCTTTAAAAGGTCTCCTTTTTTTTTGCCGACCCGACAATGCAGTAGTGTAAATGGAGAATTTCCAGTGGCAAAGAAATGTTCAATAAATTCGTAATTTTTATTAGTTTCCTTTGAAGTCCGCTCACCGTATAGGAAATTTACTTAGTTGTAGGGTATGAAAAAAATATTGAAATCTGACCATAACTTTGGATTTTCCAGCCAAAGTTCGAAGTCTCCCTTTTTTTTTGCCCACCCGATATACAGGGTGTCCCATAAATCCGGCATCATAGGAGAATTTCATATTTTTCTATTTCTACAAACCATAATTCATATTTTTTTCTTTCTACAGGCCATAATGTCTGTGAGCAAGGAAGAAAGAATCCAGATAATTCTACTCATAGGAAATCGGAGTCAAAGAGAGGCCGCTGCTGAATTTAACAGACTGCATCCAGACCGCGAGCCAATAACACGGAGTTGTGTTAGTAGACTTGTTGCAAAGTTTAAGGAAACAGGATCCATAGAAGATAAACCACGCAGTGGACCTTCAAGGAGGTCCACTGACGATGATACAGAGACTGCTATCCTGGCTCATTTTAACAGAAGTCCCAATAAGTCTCTTCGGCGATTGTCCGTCGAGACAGAAGTGTCGAAAAGTAGCATCCATCGCATTCTTCAGGCTCACAAATGGCATTCATATAAACTTCAGATCCTACAGAAATTAAGCGAAGATGATCCCGACCGGCGGATGGAATTTTGTGAATGGGCTACGGAACAATAAAACAATGGTGGACATATTGAGCACGTTCTGTAAATAAAAGCTTTTGTTTTGCCTTTTTTTATTATTTTTCCTATGATGCCGAACTTATGGGACACCCTGTATATGCAGTGAACAGACGAAGAAACATACAAAGAACAGCCAAAGGAATTCTTTTCCCCGCCATTCTCAAACATCTTGGAATAATCAAGAATCGAAGAACACACGTGGTTTTGTCAAGGACAGAGAAACAACAGGACGCTTGTAGGCGTCTCAGAAAGGCCACGAAACTTAGCGTCCTAAGAGGTTATAAAAGGCTGGGTCCACTGATACACCTTCTCACTCCTCTCTCCGTACTCTTCACTTCTCGTTTGGTTGGCACGTCTCACTCTCAGCCTTCGTCAGCAGCAACACTCGTCAAGCCACCCGCTCTCCGGCCTTCGCCGGGGAGCGGCCTGCTGTTGCTTCAGGGTTCCGGTCGGGCCTACACGAAGTCTATCATCAAGTAAGGCCTTCTACAGTCAGCCTGCAGAAGCAATCCTTCAAAAATCCAGCGCCGTTTTCGACCTCAGCCGGCTTCAGTCCTTTAACACCTTGGGCCTACAGTCTACAAGGCCAACCTTCAAGTGCTCTTCCATCTCCAGAGGTATTTCAACATTGTCGGTAAGCTCTCTGTGCCTCGTTCTTAAGCAATGATCGCTAAGCCTACAGAGTGTAACCGCAGCGGCGTGATTAGGCTATACCTAAAAGTGTTTTCAATACCGTTGAAACTAACTTTCCCGTGAAGACTGTAGTAGACCTATTTCTAGTGTTGTATCAAATACCGTAATTTTGTATCACCCTGTTATTGTGACCACTGTACAATTTACTTCTCGAGCATCCTACGGTTTATGTGATCTTTTAGGCATTTCATTCTTGACGTCCTAATCCATTTACCGTACCAACCGTACGGGCATTATTTCAGCTGTCGATAGGCTTTGCATTATGTATTCAGTTTTCCATGTCGCATATCTTATTAGCCTATATAATCAGTGTATTACGTAAGCCATTTACAGTACCTACCGTATGTGCATAATTTCTGTTAACAATAGGCTTCATATTTCATGCTGCGTTCCATTTGTGCACAACTCATTAGCCTATATAAAATTGCTTAACAATTAAGCTGTATAACCATTTCCTTATTTGCTAATCCTCAGTCATCTATAGCATAATACAAATGCCGTTATATAGTTGTTAATCATCGTAAATACTTTCATTGCAATGTTAATCACTATAAACCCCGTTACTGAATTGTTATCCACTGTGAACAAATAACTGATTTATTTTCTTAATTAAACACAAAACAACAAGGTGATTTTTCTAACCTTATTAATATTATTTGCTTGGGTGTAATCTAAGCTGGTGACCTCAAATCAGTCGTATCATTCTAGAAAGTAATTATAGTAAGCCTACTCCATTAGCCACACCAAACCGGTTAACCCTAGACCACTGTAAATTGGTACCTCCAGCCTTATCCTTAACAATCAATCATTATCAGTCAAGAATCATTATCATTATTATAGTGCCAACTTTGCGCTAATAACCAGTACCATCAAAGTGGTTAATACTAGGCCCACTATATATACACACGGATGGGATTACACAGACAAAATCGAATTTCATAATGTTGACGTTTGACCTTACGCAAGTCGGCCTTAATCCCTTCATGCCTTAATCGGAAATCGACCTTGTGCAAGTATGTGGATTTCAAGTGAAAATGAAATTTGTTCAATATTTTAACTGAAAGTGACTAACCCATACGTACTTTTGAGATTTTCAATGAAAATGACTAACCTAACCGGACATAATGTAACCTAACCTAACCAACCTGAACCTTACCCGACCTAATTTAAACTAACTTAACATGCATTTAACTGCCATGCATAAGGTCGAGATTTTCGACATTATATAAGTTCAGAAATTTTGGTGTCGACATTATGTATGTCGACATTGTACAGATTGACAATGTTTCACTACCCCTTCGGATGCATTCCTTTATGAATGTAAACGAAGAACGCTTCTCAGGCTTAAGTGGTAGTCTACAATGCAACTTATACGTTTAGCCTAGGAACAGAGAGGGATATTGACCCCTGTGCGCCTAAATAAATTAGACGAATGTCTGTACGGTTTACAGGTAGTATTAAAACAATAAAACTATAGTGACAGATGAAGGCGTTTACAAAATAGTCGTTGATGGCAAGAAGTTTCATATATATACGAGGGCAATTCAATAAGTATCCGCACTTTTTATTTTCACAATTTTATTTTCACATCTGATAGATTATAAACACATCACTTCTCAACATAGTCTCCTTGTTTCTCAATACACTTAGTCCAGCGATCTACAAACTTCCTAATGCCATCACAAAAGAATGTTTTTGGCTGTGTGCGTAGCCAGTCATGCACCGCCTCCTTCAGGTCATCATCGCCTTGGAATCGTTGACCTCTCAAAGCGTCTTTTAGTGGTCCAAACAGGTAAAAATCCGAAGGTGCCAGGTCTGGACTGTAGGCTGGATGGTCGAGAACTTCAAATTTAAGTTCTTGAAAGCATTTTCTAGTCTGTGCAGCGGTATGAGGGCGCGCATTGTCGTGTAACAGAATAACACCTTCCGACAATCTCCCTCTCCGTTTTGTGCGAATTGCTTGCTTTAACTCATTCCGAAGCATGTCAGAATACGATGCACTTGTTACTGTAGTTCCACGCTCTAGATAATGTTCAAGGATAGGGCCTCGTGTATCCCAAAACAGTGTTAGCATAACTTTACCTGCTGACGGCTGCGCTTTGAACTTCCTTGCAACGGGAGATGTTGGATGCTTCCATTGCATGCTCTGTCGTTTGCTTTCTGGTTCATAGTGATGGATCCAGGTTTCATCTCCAGTGATAATGCGCTCCAAAAAGTTTTCACCTTCATTACGATACCACGCCAAAAGACGAGATCAGACGTCCATACCTGGATCCATCACAGTAGAAAGTAGAAAAGGAAGACTGTGTCGTGTTCCCAAATTAAAGCCGAGACAGGCAACGTCCTTAACCCTGAAAGAAAATAGTTTTGTTGTGAGAGGACCAAAACTGTTTAATCAGCTGCCCAAAGACCTAAGGAACACGAATGGTGTTGCAATGGACATTTTCAAAAGAAGATTAGACGCCTGGCTCAGAACAATCCCCGATGAGCCGGGCGTACCTGGCTATGTGAGGCAGAGCATTTTTCAAGCTTTTCCCACTGGGCGACAAAAGCAGATGGGGAAGTGGGGGTGAGGGGATTAAGGCAGGGATGTGCTGCCAATTTCTTAACAACCGGTTCTGATACAGATAGGGGTGTAAATCGGCGAGCGCCATTGGCGCGAGTCATTAAGCTAGGGGGTCTGGGGTGAGCGGTAGTTCCCAGCGGGGTCAACGCATTTTAACTTTTCCAAACAGCATTTTGTAACATTTTGGCAGAAATTATTTAACATATTCTTTATACTCACTAATGACATAATTGTCTAAAAATAAACTAATTTTTCATCAAAATATAAATAAATATTGAAACGACCACTGCTTATGATACTACCTATATTTTTCTATAAAATCCTGAAAAAATGAAAAAAAATGTAGATATAAATAAATTTCTACTGACTTAAATATTTGTTAAAAAACAAACAAAAACGGTTCGGTGATCCAATCAAAATTTACCAACCGGTTCGGGCGAAACGGACCGAACCGGTCCCAGCACACCCCTGGGTTAAGGATACTATGGATCCGGATGTTCCCTAATCAGGCCACTATCCCCGTGTGGTCTGAAATAACACTAGCATTATCTATATATAAATATTCAATGTAAATTTCATATTTACATTTAGGATAAACAGTTCTAATTGTGGCATATGTGCATGTATTATATGCATTTATATGGCTTCCAAGACAACTCCCAAGACAATTCTATTTTTACAAATTTTGAAAATTCCTTGTCGCCCAGTACCCTAAAATTTAATTTACTAGGCGACAAATTTTCTTTACTGGGTGACATTTATGTCGCCCACTCCTAGGTTAAAAAATGCTCTCATGTGAGGTGGAGAGTCAAAGAAACCAACTAAATACTTCACCAGGCCAACTCGAGAGGAGGGGCGACAAGTTTGACCTTCGTGAAATGAGGAATCATCGCGCGGAACCTTTGAAAGGTTGAAAGGAAAAGAAATCTAAAAAAAAACTCTGACGTCATTTCAATCCATGACGCCCCTTTAAAACGCACTGCAGTTAGAAAACCATATGAGCTCTGACCAGAGATGGGCAAGATACAGAGATACAAGATCCATATCTAAGATATTTTTCTCGATACAAGATACCTTTCTAATCAGTTTAAGTTTGGAGACTAGAAATTATAAGGAAAAAGAGCTTAAATCATTATATTTTAAATGGTATGCTTAACATTAGTTTTATGTAAACAAAAGTTTTGATAACTTAATCCTTACTGATTTAATTTGAAATTACTGGGCACTAGACCAGTGTTTCTCAAACGGTGGGTTGCGAACCCTCAGTCATAGTTTGTTTACCCCTGTAGCAGTGATTTGTATGCAAAAAAAAAAAAAAAAAAACCCCGCTTTGTGAGTTTGTTTACCCTGTCCGGATGATATGGGGTCTCGCCGACCTAAGTCCTTGACACGGGAGTCGTGGGGCAAATCCGGCTGAGAAACGCTGTACTACTGTTTTGTGATAGAAAAAGTTTCTTCATTTCTTGAATTCTTTCGTGACTATCCTAAATCCAATGGCTCGGATCTTATATTAAGGACAAATTTATTCGAAGCCGCGCGCTGCGCCACTTTCAGGCACTCTCTTTATTTTTAATTTCAGGCGCGTACCAAGACTTGGCGAAATTTGGAGGGACAAGAAAATTATCGTTTGTGTGGGGCGACAATACTGACCTTGTAGTATGACTATTGTAAATGTAATAAATGTAACGAACTTATAGTTCTGTATATTATAATTCATTATTACATCGTTTTATAAGTATTTTATTTTCACAATTATTTAATTTTTAGTTTGACACCGGCAATTTTTTCTCGTGGGGGGTGGGGGGACCGCAAGCTAGAATTTTGAGGGGCAATTGTCCTCCCATGTCCCCCATGGCCACACCACTGAATTAATTAATTATTAACTGTAGATAACGGTCGAGGCGGTAGAAGAACCTGGTACCTTTCTTCATGCAGTTGAGTAAAATATGTACGCAGAAATCCGGAGGGTTTTGACTACAACGAGATTTCCCGTAATCCTGCCTACGCCACTGCGGCTCATACAATAATAATTGCGCTTGTGCAATATAGTTCATGCGTCGAGATTACCTATCATACATTTTGGTATTCCCATTAGTTAGAAGGGATCAAATGTAGAATTCGGACCCCAGCCTTCTTTAGTTAGCTTTATAAGGCTAACTAACGAAAATATCATGACCTATAACCTAACCAATCATCAAGGGCGTACAGTTAACCGAACGATTGGTTAAGTTAGGTCATGATATTTTCGTTAGTTAGCCTTATAAAGCTAACTAAAGAAGGCTGGGGTCCGAATTCTACATTTGATCCGTTAGAAGATGGGTAATTTTTATTTCAAAAGTCACGACGGCGGGGATTGAGAGTCCTGAAATGCATCTTGTATCAAATATATCATTTTAAAATACGAGATACAGATAAATTTTTATCAAAGCTACAAGATATAAGATACTTTTATATTTTTGTTAAAGATATAAATAGAAGATGCAATTTGTATCTAAGATACAGTATCATCGATAGTGCCAATCTCTGCCCCTAACTTGGCTCACTTGACAAAAAGTATGTTTGTAATATTTTTGCTAAGTAGGCCCAATCAGTCATAATAATTTTTTTTAATCTCATATATTTGGTTAATGAATAATTTAATTACCCCACTCCCCTAGCATAACGCTAGTACGTCAATATATTTTTGTTACATTAACGTGCAATAAAAGCAAAGCTCCATTTTGTACACATTCTTTACACTTTTACATTTGAAAAAGTAATTTAAAAAATTTTTTTTTTTTTTTACAAACTGCCCAGTAACAAAGTTTCGTCATGGTATCTCCGTAAACCTACTACATATAAGAAGCTTCATTGCTTTGCATGTTACCCTACTTATTACTCAATTTCTTCTAAATTCTCGGGCTTCAACGATTTTAGCGTAGGCATTATAGGTTTACGATCTAATTCAGTGGTCTTACGGAAAATATGAGGATACGTTTGCAGCAGACTTTTGTTTTACATAATTTTTAGTTTATATTCACGGATATTCATTTTATATACGCAAATATTCATTTTCACTTCTCTGAGTCCTTCACTTTTTAAAGATTTTGAGCAATGATAGGAAAAACAATCCACCTTTAGCTGCTTAACGATGACACCCTTACAGTAGGTGCCTAGTTGTTATGCAGTTATCATTTTCTGACATAACGTTTTATAGAAAAAACGTATAAAGGTGTAATCTTCAGCACTTATTTATATACAACAGAGTAGATTGTGTCGTAATTTAAAACTTTATTCATTCATAATTAAAATAGTTATGTTAAAAAAAATGAAAAACTGATGTGTCTCGATATGAAGAAAAAGATACAGAACAGTGCAATATGCATTATTTAATTAAATATAGAACGAAATGAAAGTATATTACATGGTTATATGACCACCTTTATTCTTAATCACATCACAAGCCCTTTTATCCATAGACCTTGTGAGATTTCTAATTTCCGTTGGTGTAATGTTCATAATAACCGTTTTTATTGCCTCCCATAATGCCTCTGCTCCTGTATTGCTTGCCACCATTATAGACCCTCCGTTTAACGATCGATCATATTATGTTCTCTATAGGGTTGATATCTGGAAATGCCGGTGGCCGCTTCATCAATCTATTATCCTTGAAGCCCTTCTCCGCCAGATGGCTGATAGCGATGTGGGATGCATGGGAAGAGGCAGTGAATACATAAAGATCGTTTTTCGCTTGAAATTTAGAGGCTGGCTCTTATACCATTGAAAAAAGTTGTCATCTAAAGATTTACAATAACTATCTCCAGTAAGTTTGATACCTCCATCTACTTTAAAAGGTTCAGTAATTTTGTCATTTACAATGCCAGCCCAGCACACAATACCTCCGCCTCCTTGCTGTCGCCTAAAGTGAATGGGTGTGTTTCTATTCATCAAAACCCAGTCTCTAGACCAACCATCAGGACCATCCATTGTTATCCTACATTCATCTGTGAATATTACAGTTCAGATATCTATTTTCATGTATTGCTGGGCCCATTCCAGGCGTTGGTTCCTATGTTATGCAGTTAAAGGAAGCCGAGAAATAGGTTTGGCATCCCTAGCTACTTGATGAAGGACCCGACAACGTGTACTTTTGGATAAATCTGGAATTCCAGCCATTTGCTTGCGATGTAACAGAGGGTGTTTCTGAACCACTCATTTAATTCTGCGAATTTCCCTTGGTGTTATGCGCTTAAACCCTTTACCTTTGGTCCTTACTCTCTCTTTATTAATGTTATTTACGAAATTCTTGACTGTTCGATGGTCTCTGGATAACTGTTTTGATATTTTAAGGGTTGCTTGACCTTCAACAAGTTCTTAACAATAATTTTTTTCTCGGCTGCTGTAAGATCTGATTTCTTACCCATGATTATAACTGACAATGCTCTAAAAATACGAAAGACTGCAATTAGTGAGGTACAGTATTTGTAATTCAAAACTTGAAGTACATTACACTCGCATAACATCGAGACACATCAGTTTTTCGATTTTTCTAACATAACTATTTTAATTATAAATTAATACAGTTTTAAATTACAACACAGTCTACTCTGTTGTATATAAATAAGTGCTGAGGATTACACTTTGATACGTTTTTTCTATAAAAATTTATGTCAGGAAATGAAAACTATGTAGTAACACAGTCGGTTAGTAAGTTAAGGCGATCAAGCGTCAGTGGTTTCCCAATTTTTATAATTTCCTTACGCTGTAAAAGCTATTTAGTTACGAGTATTTTAACCAAAATTGTTAAATAAGTTCCGACCTATTAACTAGTTAAAAATGCCGCACTAACATTCTCTCGAAATTACTTCCAATTAACAACTTTCCTGAGTTCAATTAAATTAGGGCCTACATTAGGTTAAGCTTAACCTTTCAGACAGTCCACAGAATGTCCCCTCGACGAAATTAGGTCCAAAAGTACATCACTTACATAGGGAATTATGAAAATAAAGGAGTCAAAATAGTCACTTATTTTCAGAATTACCACAGTAACTATACTTAATTGTTCAGAGCTTATTTTACACCAATTTCAGTTAATATAACACACACACACACACACACACACACATATATATATATATATATATATATATATATATATATTATATATATATTGTGTGTGTGTGCGACTTGTGTCTTTACGCCTTCCTTAGAATTTAAGTCCTGAAATTGGGGTAAAAAGGAAAAGATAATACATTTCCTCATTTATGTGAGTAATCAGTGAGGAAAAAAAAATTATCATTTTTTCTTTCAGTGTGAACCGAAACTGCACAGTGCAAAATGAAATTCGGTAGAGCAACCAAAAGAAATGAAGTTACTAAATAAATTATTATATATATATATATATATATATATATATATATATATATATATATATATATACACACACACCTGTCTTGTTAATTAGCCATTTAAATGTAATTTACTTTTTACTCCAATTATTATTGATTTTAATTTTTCTTAACATTCAGTGACTAAAGTAACTTTAATAATAGTGAGGCGCGCTGAGCTGACTTCGCTTGGATCGATTGGTTTACCCCTTCCCCAAAACCCTTATGAATTCCACTGTACCCCATTTACGATCGTTTCCTCAAATGCAAATGATAACGTAATTCAGCTGTACTTCTTTATAACTTTAGCATATAGAAACATCAAAAAACGGTCCGGCTTGCTGTACTTATTGTATGTTTTGGTGTTACCAAAAGGTTGTCTAAATAGATAAACTTAAAAACTTATTCCGGAGGGGTATACGCCACTCTAAGTAAATTTATTCTCTACGAGTGACCTCCTATTTATTATTGATAAGTTGCTGAGCTTTCTGAGAATTTCTAAAATGTGGCGAAATAGCCTTCATAATGACAATCTTAAATCAAAGGGGCGTAAAACTGTAGTATTTAATGAATCAAACGGAAGAGGTAGATCTTTTAGATTGTGTTATATCAATGATTCATACCGAAGATCACGTGAATACAAGAAAAAGTGATGCAATAATGACAAACAATTTTGTCGGTAGGAAATTCTACCAATGGGCGCTAATGGGTTAATATCAGAATTAAAATACATATGTGATTCCTCAGAAATTTGCGAAATCAAAAGACGAACTAATCGTACGACTTAACCAGAGTGGCGAAATGTATTAAATTGTCTAGTGTACAGTCACGAAAAAAAATATGCCGAAGAAATTTTAAAAATTACAAAAAATACTCTGAGAAATAACCTTATGCCACAACATCGTTTCTTTATGAATACCGGATCACTTTAACATACTGCTTCCCAGGAACCTCTCTTTAACATATTGCTTCCCAGTGCTAGTCACTTTAACAAATTGCTTCCCAATATTTAGGATAAGGAATACGATAAAAAATGTTGGATCACCTGAAGATCCGTCACCCTAGTCTTTTTGAGTTAGCTGTATAAGGCTAACTAACGAAAATATCACGACTTGACCTAACCAATCGTTAGGTCAACCGTACGCCCTTGACGATTGGTTAGGTTGTGATATTTTCGTTAGTTAGTCTAATAAAGCTAACTAAAAAAGGCTGGGGTGACGGATCTTCAGGTGATCCAAAATGTTCGCTTTAATAAAGTAAAGGCATAAAAAGTAAATTATAACATGTTAAAATATTAGATTGAAAGTAAATTTATTAGAATTGTTGCACTATATGGTCACACAAAGTGACCAACCAACCTTTCTCTTTAAAATATTGCTTCCCAGTATTAATCACTAACATATTGCTTTCCAGGAGGGATCACTAACATATTGCTTCCCGAATACTTTGGGAAGCAATATGTTAAAGTGATCCTGAATATCAAATAAAATGTATTGTTCCTCGCCTCACAGGTGACTCCGTACATGTGGCAACGCCGCAGTGTTAGTCAAGGTACCCCAACTGGGGGAAGGTGGGGTGGCGGGGGGACAACCGAGTCCAACAACATATAACACAGACATATAAAGGGTGATCCAGAGAAATGGGACCCAAAAGAAACCCCTATAACTCTTAAAGTATAAGTCCTTTTATAAAATCATACGCATCATTCGAAAGAGGATAGTTACAAGTTTGTACAGGATTGTATAGTTTTTGACAATACAAGACAAGATAAGATACAAAACAAAATAAAAGTGTTAGTTAAAACTAACCCTTCAAGATGACTGCATGGACTGTGGAACAGCTGCGTTTCATAACTGAGCAATATTATGAGCATGGAAGAAGTGTAGTTTCAGCTCAAAGATCTTTCAAGACAAATTTTCAGATGTCAAAATCACCTTCTAAGAAAGTAATCCGTCGGTGTGTCAGAAATTTTTCCCTAACTGGCAGCATTGGAAAAAGAAAACCAACTGGAAGAGTGCGCACAGCAAGGATAGACGAGATCATTAACAGAACTCATGAAATTGTACAGGATAATCCTAACATAAGCATCAGACGTGCTTCTCAGCTGTTAGGAGTTGGATATGGAACAACACACCGTATATTCAAGCAAAATTTAATGCTCTTTCATATAAAATTCAAACAGTGCAACAACTAAACGATGGAGATTTCGCACGAAGACGACAATTCTGTCAATGGATCCAACAGAAGGTAAATGACACCACCAATTTTCTAGCAACTTTGATTATGTCAGACGAAGCCCATTTTCACTTGAATGGAACTGTAAACAAACAAAATTGCCGTTTCTGGGCAACAGAAAATCCATTGAATATTACCGAAGTCCCGTTGCATAGTCAGCGTGTAACTGTTTGGTGTGGTCTTACTGCATCTCAGATCATAGGGCCGTACTTTTTCGAGGATTCCACCGGAAACACGGTCACTGTAAATGGTGATCGCTACGAAAAAATGTTGACCGATTTCCTTATTCCTAAATTAAGAGATCTTTGTCTAGAAAACCCCTGGTTCCAACAAGACGGAGCTACCTGCCATACCACGAGGAACTGCATGGCAGTTTTGCGTCAAACGTTTCCAGGCGAGTTAATCTCAAGATTTGGAGACGTTGAATGGCCCGCAAGGTCTCCGGATTTTTCTCCCTTAGATTATTATCTCTGGGGATATTTAAAGAGTAGGGTCTACAGAAATAACCCAACGACCTTGCAAGAATTGAAGGCCGCCATCACAAATGAGATACAGGCCATACCACCGCACACTCTTGCAAAAGTGATGCAGAACTTACAAGCGAGAACACTGGAATGCTTGGCAACTAATGGAGCACATTTGAAAGGAGTCATTTTAAAAAAATAAATATTTCATAATAAACTTGTAACTCTACTCTTTCGAATGATATATAGTTTTTATGAAAGGAATTAAATATTAAGAATAGTTGGCTTTTTTTTATGGGTCCCATTTATCTGGATCACCCAGTATATCTAAAGGACAATTGAATGTGCAGTCATTGACATAACATATAGGTAATTATAATGTAATGTTTGTGTTCATAAAGCTAAACAATTAATATGATCGTGAACAGCGTTGAACTCCATGTAGTTTACTAGTTTCATACAGTAATAAGGTTCCATTATGATTACTGCAAATCTTTATGAACAGCTACTACAATAGAACTTTTTATATACTACTGAATGTGAAATGTTCACCTGCAGGAAATTTTCGTGTTTTTCGCGTAGGCTATAGTTTACTCGATAAACTAATCTTTGGAAGATAGTAAAAAAATAAAATTTAGATTATTAAAATACTTTATTTGAAAAGTAAATTCAGTACATTGTAATAAAACATTGTAAAGTAAAAGCAGTAAAAACATTTTAAATTATATTGTATTATTACTGAATGTCATGAATGCCACTAATTTCCCAACCCTTCCGAATGGTCTCCCTCATTTTGTGTAGGTTATCTCATGGAGAGAATCCATTTAGCATGAATAGGTTTCAGTGTGGAGAGCTTCAAATCTATCTTACCTCGAGAGAGTTATTTACGTCGAGTGCTGCTGAAACTTTATCCGCGTACCAAGAGATAAAACTTGTCTTGATATACGACCGCAAGTTCGACCAATCACAGTCCAGAATAAATGTCGTCATTCCAGACGTCATTTTAATCTCTAAGATTATAACTAGCATCTGTTGACCGCGAAATTATGATGCCGCGAACTCGTCCAAGGATATGAAAGAGCGAAAATTTGCTACCGCGAAATTAATTTGGTTTACAGTATATACTTATAAACTCATACAATATTATACTAATGTTTGTGAAATGACGTTGATGGGCCAAACCGAGGTGTTGACATGGTTACTGGCACGATCTATGATCATACCATATTTCTACACCGTATGACGAACACCGACTCTGAAAATGAATCCAGCTCAAGATAAAATTCCAGCGAGGCCGGATAATTGGTATATGGGAAGCAGGCCTCTCTGTAGCTGACAGCCATGGAACTGGGAATTTCGAAGCCTACTGTTCGACGCTGGGTACAGAGGTGGCAGGAGACTTGGAATCTGCTAGACCGTCCTAAGTGTGGGGCACCAAGAAAGACCACCCCAGAAGAAGACCGGAGAATAATCAACGAAGTGCAGACCGATCCTATCAACGACGCAGTCGCCATCCGGGAGACACTACATATTGGCGTGTCAGTGGACACCGTAAGGAGACGGTTGCATGAAGCAGGATATCACCACCGTACTCCTGCCAAAAAGCAGAGGATCGAGGAACATCGTCAGACCAGGCTCTCGTTTGCTCGCCAACATATAAATGATGATCTCGCATACTGGAGCAGAGTTATCTTCTCTGACGAGAAGACGTTTGCGTCTACAACTCACGGCCGTCTTCGGTGTTGGCAACAGGACAACACGAGATATGCCCGCAAAATATTTACGAAGTGGCACGGAGTGGGCATGTGACGGCGAATGTGTGGGGATGGATGCACCTGGAAGGACTAGGAGAGCTGATTGAGATCCACGGGAAGTTTACGGCAGATCAATATATAGAGATCATGGAGGAAGTGATGCTGCCTTCTGTACTATCAACCGGGTATAACTGTGCCATTTATGTTACTCTATGGCAAATTGTTAGCATTTTGTATGATAAACTATTTAGTAAAACATTCTCAACCAATGCATATTTGTTGTAATAAAGAATTGGTGTTTTATTGTATATATATTGTATATTCATTGTTAAGATCTAATAATATTTCCACATTGATAATGCAACAGGAAATCTGGAAAACATTAATGGGTTTATCTGTCCATCGTGATTAAATCATTATCTCTCCACATTCATAACACAAATACAATCTGGAAAACACTATTAATATAATAGGCATCAGCCACAAACCGGTGGTGATATCCTGCTTCATGCAACCGTCACCTTACGGTTTCCACTGACACGCCCATATGTAGTCTCTTCTGGACAGCGACAGGAAGTAACCATGTCAACACCACGGTTTGGCCCATCAACGTCATTTCACAAACATTAGTATAATACTGTATGAATTTATAAGTATATATAAATATATTTATGCTCGTATAACCGTAGATTATTCTTATGTGATTTTGATAATCAGTTACTGTTATTCAGATCGAAACTGTTAACAAGTTCTTTGTGTAACAATCGATAAGCCATTCCCCACTAACTCTCTCACGTTGTCCCAATCTTTTTCTCGCTCAATGTCAATACATATACTGTATATACAGGGTGTCCGAGAATTATCTGCACAAGTTTTGGCTGTTATTAAAATTCAACCATGAAGTGTAGAAATTCCAGTGTTGTCCCATTTAGTTTTTTCTGATACCAAGTTTTGACAAGTTTTTTAGAAATTCCAGTGTGTCCGAACATTATCTGTACAATTTCATCTTTTAATAAAATTCTTGATAACACACGTAAAATTCTTAAACAAGATTATTTAGAATCTGTATTTTCAAAAGTTTCTTTTATTAAAGTAACGTTGTTACAAACATTCGATATGGGCACCATTAGTGATTCGCAAAACATCCAATCGATACTCCAAATGTTGCCATGTACGCTGCAGCATATCCACATCAATTCGCTCAATAGCAGCTGTGATTCTTGCTTTTAAATCATCAATGTCTGTCACCCGCGTACATTTCTAAAAAACTTGTCAAAACGTGGTATCAGAAAAAACTTAATGAGATTCTCTGGAAAATGGGACAACACTGGAATTTCTACACTACATGGTTGACTTTCAATAACAGCCAAAAATTGTATAGATAATTCTCGGACACCCTGTATAATCGTATAGATTCGTAAGTTAGTAAAGGTTTAAGGCTGCACACGGACTCTACAAACAGCTTTATTAGGATTATTACAAATGATTTAATATACGCGAGACTGGTGGGTGGAGAAGGGGAATGAGGGAATGTGGAGGATGGTTGTGTAATGTCTATTTCTGGTTCAAATTCACTAGTATATAAAAAGTTGTATTGTGGTATCTGTTCATATAGACTTGCAGTAATCATAATGGAACCTTATTACTGTATAAGACTAGTAAATATGGAGTTCAACGCCATTCATGATCATATTAATTGTTTATCTTTATGAACACAGACATTACATTATAATTAGGGGCCGTTCAAAAATTATGTAACGCTATTTTTGCTAAAACTTGACACCCCAGATCTCCCAGGAACGTTCTGTAACGCTAGACCAGGCACCTCCTCAGATGTTATGTAACACTTTCCCCACCCCACACGTTGCGGAACGTTACAGGATGGGGGGGGGGGAGCCGGGCTTTAGCAAAAAAAGCGTTACGTAATTTTTGAACGGCGCCTTACCTGTATGTCAATGTTATATGTTGTTGGACTCAGTTGTCCCCCTCCACCTCACCTTCCCCCAGTTGGGGTACCTTGACTATCGCTGCGGTGTTGCCACAAGTACGGAGTCGCCTGTGAGATGAGGAACATTACATATGCAGGCAACTGTACCTTTCAGGATAACCCTTTCCCTTAAAACTATATATAAAAAAAACTAATTCCCCTCTTCCCCTCTCTGTGCACAGTTAGTTAGGAAGGGGGAAATGTAAATCAAAATTAATTTTAAAAATTTTTATGTACTATATCAGGAAAATAAAGCTACAAATCTGCTTTAACCTGAATAAATAAATATTTGTTTGCACGTTTGCTTTTGTAAAGTACCCAACAAAATTTCTGTGAAAGTTAAAGATAAAATTATGGAACACCCTGATTATATATATGTATATATAATTTATTTATTTATTTATTAATTACAGGATCAGCAACTTAAAGTGCGCGTTGCAAAGTGTACAGTGTACACTTTTATGTTGCTCACCCTCTATATATAAACTTTTAGAAGCTGATAGGATCTTTGTTAGAAACACTTAAATATATAGTGTTGAGCTAAACCTATGCTAAGGAAACTATAGTAAAATTTTGAAAATTCAACAATTCATAATTGATTAGAAAAATAATGTAAGTAATAAAAAAAATAATGGGGCATACACTGTTATTCCAAGTTGTCAGCTACTTATTCATTTACATATTTATTTTATTGGTCAGATTATTTTTCTAGCCAATATTTATTTATTATTGCTGCATTTTCAAACTTTCGGCTAATTCTCCTTAGATTTTATTTCCACGTTGAAATTTTTTCTTCACAAGTGTACAATAATTATGCGACCGAATATAGGACGAGAGAATAAGATTAATTGTTATGTATGTATTAATTGTTAATTATTATGTAAACAGACTAAGCCTCGTCGTCCTACTATAACATTTTACTATTAGTATTTAAGTAGCTGCACAAATTTTAACCCTAGTCTGGTTGTCTTGGCCCTAACTGTCAATACTGGTATATAATTTATTATTTTTTCTTAAAAATAAAGCAAACTATTTACATTAAACGACACTTGATGGCAATAATTAAAATTCATTAATTTTACCCTATTACAGATCGGCAGCTTGACTGAGGAAAAACTATTCTGACGAGTACTTTAAAACTCATCCCATTCCTTTAAAAAAAAAATGACAGTTTATTTCCAATGCGCACCAATGCACCACAAATATATTATCATCATTAAAAACAAATTTACCTGATGTGGTGAATGTTTTAAAACATTCACCACAATTATGAATTAGTTCTGATATTAATTCTTTCCAAATAAGCGCCTTTCGAGTAACTATCAATGGCTTTATTCATGAAGTAAATGTTGCCCAATGCTTCGATTTCACCATAACCATAGATTAATTCCGCTTTTTCATTGTATCAGATTCTCGGACACACTAGCACCGGACCTCGTAGTTCATATACAAACGGATGGTTTACTTCTGACTCAACTCTGTGCCTCTAAGTCAGAGCTTTCCAAACTGTGTGTCGCGACACATTAGTGTGTCGCCAATACCTCCTAGGTGTGTCGCCAAATTTAGTTAATTATTTTCAATTTTTTTGTATTTTGAAAATTTTGATTTTTGTATCAACAAAATCGGCTACAAGATAAACCACCTACTGAAAAATTATCTGATATTTGATAACAAAAATTAATTAGTGTGTCGCCAACGTGAAAAGTTTGGAAAGCTCTGCTCTAAGTTGTTTCTATCTGCTATCTCTAACTTATTTAGACTAGCAAATTTGTCCACGAGTGATCGTGAGTTTAGCATTGTACTTGACTGATAACCTTTTTACACGGACCGAATTATTCTAGAATTCCTATTACTAGCACTGCTAGTTTCAAGACTATAAACACTAACTCCGTCAGCCTTCTTGGAATGGCAGCAATCATTTCTCTCTCTAAAGTATGAAGTAGGTTAATTGTTGAGAGCGAGATACTTTCGCTTCAACGTTATAAAGCCAAAATTACGATGGGTTCATGCACTATGTTGCTAATTTTACACGATTAAACTCTCCCTCAAAATTTAAATATATATATTGTACATACAGTATGTAGTTGTGTGAAAAGTGAACCCATCCATTGCAATCGCTTTGTATGGCTGTGGTCGGAGAATGTTTTGTACCTACATACGACAAACCTTTTGCATATCTGGCAACACTATCCTACCATTCGAAAATAGCTAGCACTCGTATAATAAGGCGAAAAGTTTTATTTAGATCCTTCTCATTATCTAAGTACTTTTGAGAAGTAAAATGAAAGGTGGAAGACCATGTAAAACAAACAATGCTATTTTCATACTTTGGATCACCTGAAAATCAGGGCCCCCAGCCTTCGTTAGTTAGCCTTATAAGGCTAACTAACGAAAATATCACGACTTAACCTAACTAATCGTTAGGTCAACTGTACGCCCTTGACGATTGGTTAGGTTAAGTCGTGATACTTTTGTTAGTTAGCTTTATAAGGCTAACTAAAGAAAGCTGGGGGCCCTGATATTCAGGTGATCCCATATTTTTTTCATATTATTTGTAGAGAATACTTGTGGTTATTTGATCACTCATGGTCACAATAGTGTGAAACCATGAATGGTCGAGCATCTATTAGAATATTAACCGGATTTAATAAAAACTGAAAATATATCAAATCATAATTTAGGCTTTTTTAAATAAAACTTTAAACTTGTTCAAAATTGCGCCGTCCACTCTCGTAAAATTTTAGCGAGATGTTTAAGTCTGAGCATTGCATGCGTACCAGTTATGTTTGGGGTCGAAATATCGTAGTCGCCGCCGCCGCCGCCGCCTTACTACGGTAACAAATCTAACGGCAGAAACCTAGGATTATGACAATGAATCTAACTATTATTTTATTATATTATATAAGTATCCTTAGTATCATATTCTTGCTTTAAAACTACACCAGTAAGACACTTTTAATCTCGCGAACAAGGACCAATAACCAGAGGAAGATTAACTCCTTACGATAGTGTGAATGTCGATTCATAAGTGTGATTGGTGATTGTTAAATGTGGATGATAGTGTAAATAACCCTTAAACTATATATATATATATATATATATGCATACTGTATTAACCTCTTACGAACGTGTAAAATGACACTTTTGCATAATAAACAGACTTGGCAACTCTCTTGATAAGATTCTAGAAATTATTGGAATTATGTTGAAACTCGAGGAGGAGAATGAAATAAAAAAGTGTCTCATAAAATTAATAATAAAATTAATCAGAAAGATAAAAATTTAAAAAAGAAAAACATAGAAGTTTTCTTTAGTAATTTCCCGTTATTTCTATTATGATAGAATTATAAATGTTATCCAAAAGGCTACAAAACTGAACTACAGACGCTTTTGAGCAACGAATATGAGCAAGAAATTTGTTTATAAACTTCCGAGTTTATAACCAGATTTATGCAATTTAACACCTAAAATAACATTTCGTGAAGATTCCCTTTACTAATGGAATTCTTACTCGTAATAAATTCAATTTATTATTTCATCTTATTGTTTCTGCCTTCTTACCTTATGCTACGGTGTTAAGTAAAGGATAATTCAAAATTTAATTTTAAGAAACAAATTTATGAATAACATAAAGGAAAAATATATTTTTGTCAAACTTAAATCAACGAGTCCCTCAAAATTTATATATATATACCTGATACCTAATTTTAGTGTGCAGTGATAACCAATTTGCGCAGTAATAATTTCAATTTGTGCAGTGATAAATTGAAAATCTCTGCAATGATAAATTAGGTTTTATATCGGATATAGAACCTAATTTATCACTGCACAAATTGAAATTATTACTGCGCATATTGGTTATCACTGCACACTAAAATTAAGTATGATATACCTTACATTTTTGGATGTATTGTACATACAATTTTAAACAAATTATACTCTTAAACTTAGCGCATCATATTTCATACGAATTACAACCATTTGCTTGCCTTACATTTTGAACAGCTGCCAAAGTTTTTAATCTGTTACTAGGTGGTCCCAGACAGACCAGCCAGTCACTTAGATAAAAAGGCTTAGTCGAACCTATATACATTTCAGCAATACTCTGATAACTTAACTTAACCTAACCTAGTGTAACCTATAGCCAAGCTTAACCTATCCTAACCTCACTGAATCTAGCTTCCTAAAAACTTGTTGCTAAAATGAACTCCCTGGTGAGGCATGGAGGAGTCTCGTCCGAGGGCTCCCAATGACAGACCGCTTTAGGTCTACCAGGCGCCTGATAAGAAAGGTAAGAAATATCTATACCTTCATTTATTTATATATTACACCTATATCGGTTAGCCATACCTGCTAGGAAGTAACAGTTATACGCGAGAATGCGAGCAAAGAGTGGAACTGAGACTGTAAGGGGTGTTGCCAAAAAGAATTAGAAATTTTTCCCCCAGCATGTACCAAACTTCGAAATACCTTAATATTTGATCATTTCTCGGATCTTTTCCGTTTGACTGCCGCCATTGAAACATAATTAAACTCCAGCCATCTTTAGTTAGCTTTATAAGGCTAACTAACAAAAATATCACGACCTAACCTAACCAATCGTCAAGGTCGTACAGTTGACCTAACGATTGGTTAGGTTAGGTCGTGATATTTTCGTTAGTTAGCCTTATAAGGCTAAGTAAAGAAGGCCAAACGATTTCGGACTTGACCAATATTTTTGACTTGATCAATGGTAAGTGACGTCGATTTGACTTTAATTCTTTGAGCATTGCAGCGACAAGTCTTTTCGCCACTCCAAACGCAGCGCATGCGACACGAGCCTGGTTTCTGCTGAGAACCATAATATAAATTTGAATAAGCTTAGTTTATGCAAAAATATTGGTCAAGTCCGAAATCATTTGGCAACTGTTGAAGATGCCGGTGGAAGTCAAATAATCAAATAGTAAGGTATTTCGAAGTTTGGTATATCCTGGCGGAAAAATTCCTAGTTCTTTTTGCAACACCCTTTACATAAATTTAGTGCATACATTTTTTAATTGTTTCAGTAACTGCAGACGGAGGGGACATACAGCGTTAGGTGTGATCACGCTAACCAATTAACAAACTCACGTGGATAACAGACATACCAAAACAAACACAACCAGACAAAAATAACGATCGATAAAAAGGGACAAATAAACAAAGACATAGCTATACAGACAAATATACACTTAGGTGTGTGTATAAACTGTATGTACACACACACACACACACACATATATATATATATATTATATTATATATTATATATATATATATATATATATATATATTTTAAAACAGATAACAATACAAAAAGACACACAGAGACGCATAAAGTGATCCCTACAAACAGACAGGGAGAAAGAAGAGGTAAATACAAAGAAAGAAATATGCCGCAAAACATAGATAACAGAGAAAGAGATAAACAAGCAGTCAAATAGATGAACAGATATATAGTAATATAAACAGTAAAAGAAAGCAAGGAAATAGATAAGCAGAAAGGCCGATGAACAGGTAGAAAACCATGGAGACACAGACAGAAAAACAGAGTGGGACAGACATCCAAACGGCAAGGCAGAGGCAAACAGAGAAACAGATATATACACGTAATAAAAATAGATAGATAGACGAACTCTATCCTATTTAGCCTACGCTACGTGTGGAATGGGTCTCCTCTTATTCAGTATGCAATACTGACTGAAATGATACAAGGAATGCAATAAATGCCATGCCACAAACCGAACGAGTCCTGTGAAAAATGGAATATGGTTAAGAAAACAATTAGTGAATCCTTTTTTGTCTCCTATTAATCATATCTATCTATCTATAGATCGACAGATAAATAGATAGATAGATAAATAGATATAAATAAATACGCCTTCTGTATATGCATAAACAAGAATGTAAATTAAAAAATCGAATGATAAAAAAAGAGCAGTTATTAAAAAATAAAATAAATTTAGACAGACAGACAGACAGACAGACAGACAGACAGAAGAACAAAACAAAGCCAAATAGAAGGATAAAACAGAAATACATAAATAAACAGGTTAACAGACATATAAATGATTCATAAATATACAAAAGATCTAGAAAACAAAAAATCTACGAAAACAAAAGACCTACGAAGGTAAAAAAACTGGCAAACAAGTAAACAGAAACAAACAAATATGCTTTGGAAACATTAACATAAATATGCTTTCGAAACACAAACATAGAAAAAAAAGACTTACAGATCAACAGAGAGACAGGTAGACAGAGTGTTAAACTTACAAACAGCTAGTTGAATAGGCAAACAGAAAAATAATCGGACAGACAGATCAATAAACAATCAAGATATATATATATATTATATATATATATATATATATAACGTAAAGAACGACGCTTGTATAGAAGAACATACCGCGCAAGATGAGGAGGGAGAACGAACAAATGAAAAAATGAGGTAACCACCCGGGAATCGAACCCGGGATCTTCCGATTGCCGGTCAGATATGATAACCACTACACCATGGGCCTCACTCGATCAGAAGTCGTAATTCTCCTACATACGCGCAGAAACCAATGCCCCGAGGGGGCACCTCCCGCATGCCGCACATTATATACATTTCAAATGCAAACAACACACAGTATAATTAACGTAAAGAACGACGCTTGTATAGAAGAACATTGCGCGCAAGATGAGGAGGGAGAACGAACAAATGGTTACCTCATTTTTTTCATTTGTTCGTTCTCCCTCATCTTGCGCGCAATGTTCTTCTATACAAGCGTCGTTCTTTACGTTAATTATACTGTGTGTTGTTTGCAGTTGAAATGTATATAATGTGCGGCATGCGGAAGGTGCCCCCTCGGGGCATTGGTTTCTGCGCGTATGTAGGAGAATTACGACTTCTGATCGAGTGAGGCCCATGGTGTAGTGGTTATCATATCTGACCGGCAATCGGAAGATCCCGGGTTCGATTCCCGGGTGGTTACCTCATTTTTTCATTTGTTCGTTCTCCCTCCTCATCTTGCGCGGAATGTTCTTCTATACAAGCGTCGTTCTTTACGTTAATTATACTGTGTGTTGTTTGCAGTTGAAATGTGATATATAATATATAATATATATATATATATATATATATATATATATATACAAACTGCCGAACAGATAGATTGATGAGTAGGTATAAAACATACCGACTTAGCTTGATCAAACGTTGTAAGGAAGAATACCCTATCTCTTGCACATTAGTTAATGAAGTGTTCAAAATTGCGAAAAAGATGTTTGAGAAAAAATATAATATATGGGAATAGAAAATGAATAAACATACAACAATATAGTTGTGGAGAAAAGTTCGCCAGAGAAATAGCTATAGGAAAAATAACGAAAATTATATATATATATATATATATATATATATATATATATATATATATATATATATATATATATATATAACCCTTGGTTTTATATTATATATATATATACAGTATATGCAAAACCACAAGGAAAAAAGAAAAGTAATTCCAAGGCCTTTCGTATATTCAACAATACACCTTGTAATTCCCTGAATACACGAAAGGCCTTGGAATCGCTTTTCTTTTTTCTTTGTGGGTTTGCATAATTTATTTATTTCGTGTGTTTAATGTGAAATTCATTATATATATATATATATATATATACACACACACATATATACAGGGTGTCCGAGAATTATCTGTACAATTTTTGGCTGTTATTAAAAGTCAACCATGAAGTGTAGAAATTCCAGTTTTGTCCCATTTTACAGAGAATCTCATTAAGTTTTTTCTGATACCAAGTTTTGACAAGTTTTTTAGAAATTCCAGTGTGTCCGAACATTATCTGTACAATTACATCTTTTAATAAAATTCTTGATAACACACGTAAAATTCTTAAACAAGATTATTTAGAATCTGTATTTTCAAAAGTTTCTTTTATTAAAGTAACGTTGTTACAAACATTCGATATGTGCACCATTAGTGATTCGCAAAACATCCAATCGATACTCCAAATGTTGCCATGTACGCTGCAGCATATCCACATCAATTCGCTCAATAGCAGCTGTGATTCTTGCTTTTAAATCATCAATGTCTGTCACCCGCGTACATTTCTAAAAAACTTGTCAAAACGTGGTATCACAAAAAACTTAGAGATTCTCTGTAAAATGGGACAACACTGGAATTTCTACACTTCATGGTTGACTTTTAATAACAGCCAAATTTTGTACAAATAATTCTCGGACACCCGGTATATATATATATTGGCCGCGTAAAAGCCTTAAGTCATGCCTTCCTTTCATTATGATTTGGATTGAGAAACTAAATTCTGGAGACGTCTCTCTTTCTATAAAGAACACGCAAATAAAAATTAATAAGCAATTTGCCCATCCCCCAGCTACGCCAGCGTCCTTAGCTCAGTGGGCAACACCGTTTCCCTATAAGCAAAGACACTGAGGTCGGGGTTTCAAACCCCTATGATACTGGTAATAATAACAGGAATTAGAGCAGTGGGCCGCATTAGTTGGCCTGAGCTCTGTACCAGATTCTGGCCCTACTGAATGATTATTCGCCAGCTACCGCATAGCGGAAAAGGAAAGGAATATAGGTTCATCCTTCACTGAGACTGACTACAATCGTCTGGCGTCAACTAGAGCAAAAACAGTAATGTGCCATTGGGCCCTAAAGGTTAAAATTTATTTCAAAATTTTTATGTACCGGATCATCGAAATAAAGACGCAAATATCCCTTAATTTCTGAATAAATAAACCTTTGCTCGCACATTTGCTTTCATTACAAAACGAAGATTATATTCATAAACAACCTAGTAAAGATTTGCTCCTCACACATCCCAATCTTCCCCTCAGTCACCAAATCCATTACTGAGAATTTCCGAAGAAATCAGTGTATATTTATATTTAGACTATTTTCTGAAGAGTTGTATAACTCGATCTTCATTACGGGAGAACACTGATCCTATTATCTGTTGGCATTAGTGTAAGAAATCAATCGTAATGAAACGCAACTTTAGTAACACATAGCAACAGCTCTTTTCCGTGAAAAAATATGTTTTCCATTTATTATCGCCGTTGTAAAGATATCAGAAACGACGAATACTACGTAAAATTTTCAACTGTAACGGAATTATATGGCAAAATAAATTGAAATATTGCATGCTAAAAGTAACATAAGAAATTTGGTGCAAGATGCATTCTTCAACAAACTTGTGTATTAATCCGTAATTTTTTTCCCGGACCTTTTCCAGTTTGTGTATCGTTTTTCATATAATTTATTTTTGAGAATATTTTTGTTAAAACTAACGAAAATATCACGACTTAACCTAACCAATTATCAAGTGCGTACAGTTGATCTATTATTAATTATAACTGTTTGTTTCTGGAATAGTATTTACTATTTACTAATAGATCAACTGTACGCTCTTGATAATTGGTTAGGTTAAGTCGTGATATTTTCGTTAGTTTTAACAAAAATATTCTCAAAAATAAATTATATGAAAAACGGTACACAAACTGGAAAAGGTCCTTTTTCCCTTCCTGCTTCTCTGGTGCAGAAAATTTAAAAACGTTTCGTCCAAATATTTCAGATTTTTATATCGATTCGTGTAAATTTATATTTTTTTACCAATACTGAAAATAATGAAATCAACGAATATTTTACCTATTTTAATACTGTTGGTGCTCAGACTTTGTAGAAGTCTGTACGAGCCTACTTTTTCAGACCCGGCCCGGCCCGTTATGTTATTTTTATTGTGAAGCCCGTGTCTGGCCCAGTCCGTAAGAATTTTATAAAACATGTACCCGGCCCGCATTTGACACTTTCTCACGACCTATTATACTATGCCATCTATAGTATTATAGGTGTGTGACTATCGAAATCGTGTATTATGACAAGTAACAACTATAAAATTAATACTAACAGCATTTTTTTTAAATTACAAATGTTTAAAAAAATTATCATTCACTACACATAGGCCCGTAGCCAAACTATATTTTCAGCCCATACCCGGCCTGTATTCGTTATGCTTTCAACAAACCCGGCTTATGGGCTGGGCTGGGACGGGCTTACGGTCCTACCTGTGCCCGTGCATACCTCCAGGACTTTGTACTTTTCTTACATAATACATAATTACAGTATATTTACCGAGTTCATAACTTAATCAAGAAATGCAACGTGGAATACAGAAAGTTACATTTCTAAGGATAATTAATTTTATTGAACAAATAATAATGTTTGCACCATGAGATACGATCAAGTTTGCGAAGTCTGCTTTGATTCACTCTGTATACAATACACAATACATACGCACATACATTACATGTAACATTTTAAAACTTTATAAACATACTAAAACATATAATTCATAGTTAAAAACTTACGAGCATCAAATGCAACATAAATTAAACCTACTTCATTGCGAAAGCTTCATACGTATTTTCTTCGGGTAGATTCAAGGGGTGGTTTGAATTGTACTTAATCTGTTAAAACCTTCGTATTAAGTTATGTACACTTTCTAACAGTCATATAACCTTTAATATTAGCAAGTGACATATACTATTTTTTAACATCATAATAAATATGAAAATATCCACAACTATTAGTTTAGAACACCAACAAACTTTCAACACTAACATACAAACGTAAAACAAACTTTCTTCGCCAGTCACAGCGATTGGTTGATTGATTTTTTACGTCCTTCGTTCAACTGAGGACGCTGAAACGCGTGATAACGCCACCAACCGGAAAAAATAAGACGACCTTAAAAAGAAAACTAGGTTGAGACACGAATACATTAAACGCAGCAGACCCGTCACTGCATTCCTTTCCCGCAACCGATAGCGTAACTATTCGCTCGCCATTCATACCTCACGACTTCATGCGCGCAAAACAGAAGACAGCTGCCTATCCAGTACATATTCGCACCCACTCAATCCCCGTTCTGATACAATAATTCTAATTTAACACCGGTTATAATAATATCTTAATAACTTAGATATTAAAATGCATTGATTTCTTTGGAGAATTTTCTTTCCTGGAGTTGGGGGATGAAGGTGGAGATTGAGGGTTGGGGGTGAGGAACATCACGTGATTATAAAGCCCATATGAAATATATGTTTCTTAATAAAATCCAACGTGCGAGCAACAGTTTATTCATTTAGAAGGTTGAAGTGATAGTGAAATTCCAAAATTTCCAAAATTTCCAAAATTTCACTATTCTGATAGTGAAATTCCAAAATTTCCAAAATTTCACTATTCTGATAGTGAAATTCCAAAATTTCCAAAATTTCACTATTCTGATAGTGAAATTCCAAAATTTCAAAGTAGCAAAACCACAGTTTTACAAAAGAAAAAATTACTAATGTCTAATGTCTGGAAAATTTACGATAGTTTGAAACAACTGTGGAAAGAAACAGAAGCTGTCTTAGTAGTAGTAATAATAATACTACTAATAATAATAATAATAAAAAAAAATATCAGGTTTTGGAATATTACCATCGATTTGCAGCGTTATTCGTTGATACAATTAATCCATGAAAAAAAATTAACTTTAAATTTCAACTTGAATTCCTTCCTTTCCCTTTATACAGAGAGTAGGGAGTAATGGAACTTCTCATTATTCTGTTAATTTTTATGTTAAGCACTCTGTAGAAAAGAGTGTATTTCGGAAGGCTACAATTTTCGATACCCAATCACAGAAAAGCTTAGGCGTGGCATAAAACCATTTCGCAACCGACAGTATTTTTATTTTTATTTTTTGTATTTTTCCTATAAATATTCGACATCAAACTTTCTTCCTCCTCAGCTGCACAATGTATAATTGAAATCTGTGAAATTTCTTTAGAACTTTATAAAAAGAAATCACGTACATTGTTAATGGACAACTAAAATATATATATATATATATATATATATATAAAAATTAACATATAATTAACAGAATAATGAGAAGTTCCATTACTCCCTACTCTCTGTATAAAGGGAAAGGAAGGAATTCAAGTTGAAATTTAAAGTTAATTTTTTTTCATGGATTAATTTAGAACTTTATAAAAAGAAATCACGTACATTGTTAATGGACAACTAAATATATATATATATATATATATATATAATATATATAATATATAATTATTTTTTTTTTCGCCTGTCTGTTTCTTTGTTTGTCTGTCCTTTATGCAAGCGCAAACTGTTTGACCTAGAGCTACCAAATTTGGCACGGGAACCTCTTATGGGATGAAGAATGTCAACACAGAGTGGGTCAGCCTGTCTGTTTGTCTGTTTGTATGTTTGTGAAATTTATCCAGGGCAACGCCGGGTACCTCAAAAGGACGTGTGTGTGTGTGTGTTCCAGCCATAACTCCAAAATGGAAGCAGTTACAAACATGAAACTTCACACACATATTGATTAGGTCCCCATGTTGTGCGCCTGGGTGTTAATAAATTAAATAATTAAAATTACTGGGCCCGAAGGCCCCAGCACCACGATTAAACTACAGAAAAGAACGCAGCCGTGAAAATGTTGATTATTTGGTCAATAAAACTATAGAAAAGAACAGTCATGAAAATCTTGAGCCTCACATATAATTATTTTTTAGGACGACTTCAAACCGTTTGACCTAGAGCTACCAAATTTGGCACGGGAACCTCTTATGGGATGAAGAATGTCAACACAGAGTCGGTCAGCCTGTCTGTTTGTCTGTTTGTGCGAATAGTTACAGGAAGTGCGTAATGGTTGTTACAGGAAGTTAATGTGGCAATGTTTTTTTGCAGTTTTTGAAAATCCCAACAACTTTACCTTGCCACCAAAGAAACGGGCAAGTTTGGGCAGATCTACATCAGCATCCAGAAAAAATAAAGAAGCCCGGAAGCTGGGGATCTAATGTGAAATTTATCCCGGGCAACGCCGGGTACCTCAGCTAGTATATATATATATATATATATATATATATTATAAAAAATATAAAGCCTTTATATTTCGTCTGAAAATTGAAAATCAGAAAGTAGGAAAGAACACGTGAAAGAAGAATATGTCTGGAAAAGAAGACTGTGCGAGTCATTTTAAATAGGATTACACTTTGAAGCTAACCTTCTCATACGATAAAACGAATAATCGCCTTACCCACGTTGAGACAAAGGGAAAGGATAAGGTGACTTAAGGTAAAGTAAAAACTAACTAAATAATAAGATAAGAAAAATATTAAATAATAAAATAATAAGAATAAATAATGAATACAATGAAAAAAAATCATCATTCTCAGTGATGCGAACTTTCTATCTAAAATGGAGATGACGGAATTACGTTGAGGGGAACTGCTGGAGTGGGGGTGGGGAGTGGGGGAGAATAAGCGTCAGTCACATGATTGGTCACGGTTTCTCTAGAGATACCCGTCTCTTAGGGGGGACCTATATCCACTTCGTCGACGAGACCAAAATATAGACACTAATAAAATAACTTAACCTAACCTAACCTAGCGTAACTTAACCTAGCTTAACCTAACCTAATAATAACTTGTTGATAGAATGTCGTCAATCAGATATCGTAAGGCTGGTCTTAGGCACGGTATCCTGGCGCGCCCAAGCACACCCCACACGCCTGCAAATAGGTTGGGTTAGGTTAGGCTACAGAAAAGTAGGAGGGCTAATAATATATAAATGAATAATAAAAATGCATTATGAAAGTATGTAAATGTATAGTAAATTGGAAAGAAAATACAGAATAAAGAACAAATAAAAAATAAAGTGTGGTGCAACCACTTTTTTATTACACTTAAGGCTATTGCGTGCGCGGATTCGTTTGTTCAGGATGGCTCTGGTTATCACTCGGATGACCTTTCAATTTTATACGCACAATTTTCTCGGTTTATTTGAAGTCCAATTTTAATTTCGAACTTTCAATATTAATTTACCCTCAGCTTACAAGAGAGGCCTATTGCAAGGTAGCATAGAAACAACACAATCCTTCCTATAAAGTTTATTTCACAAAATTGAAAAATTTCACTCACATTGGAACATTAATTCAAAATAAGTTTACAGATGTACACTTACAACTATTTGTTTAAACAGTAATACTGAATGCCAAAAGATTTTTCAATTACTTGGATTAAGCCTTAAAGGGTTTATACTGAGGGGTTTTATAAGTGACGCAAGAAATAACACTTAATTCTAATTCCTTAAAATAAGAGTTTACTTATAAAAAGTACGAAAATTCGGTCTCAAAATTTCCGCTGAAGTTCCACAGATCTTTCGGGAAAAATTCTCCCAAATTAATTTTTTTCACAAACTTTTCAAAAGTCCTGCGCAAACTCAGCAGATTTCCTCGGGAAACAAAATCACTAAAAGATATTTGCTCAACAAAAAAAAATTTAAAATTATTCCAGGAGGAAACACAATAAACTTAGCAAGCTTGTAAATTAGATTTTTTGGCATGTGAACAAAATTAAATAAAAAAAATGACGGACACTTTCGGGTATTATTTTCACAGTCTTTCTTGCCGACTACCACCTCGTTTACAGAAGGAAGTCTGAACCATAAATGAAACTCTTGAAACAAAGTATGAACCAGTGAAACAATGAGATTCAAATTATTCGAGTAAAAGAAACACTTTAAAGTCGGCCTATGGAATCAAACGGTGCCACAAATTTTCAGGACTGATTTAACAACACTTCATCTTTGGAGAGGTATGATTACAACTGACTATTATCTCTGAGTCACACCTTAAGATTAAAGGAACTCCTTCCTATCAAAACATTTACATTTCCTGACGTCATTCGTACATAAATTATTGAGCTCCTATTTGATAATCTTAGTTTCGTTATTCCTAAGGTTCGCCTTTCGAGGAAAAAAGACTTGAACTAAAATTTCATCTCGGAGGGCCTCCCACGAAGTCTTGACAATAAGAAGTTACACAGATCTCAAATGTTTATATTTGAACTTAACTCCTATGAGAGGGGGGAAAAACAACAAAATAAAAATAAAAACTTTTACAAGCTTCAAAGTGAAAAAGATCCTAAAGCTAATTTTATTTTATTTTACCGACAGATTAAATATTGAACATAAATCTACTCCTGGGATGTCAAACACCAGTTCGCCTCTCGACTATCGGGTAACTTTGCTCTCATTTATGTCCAGATCTTCGTTTTAAAGATTTAATTTTCACGTGAAATTAAAACCATTTCAAAATCATTTCTTTATTTTACGATTTTTTTATTTTTCGTTATGGGATTTAAACATACAAATTTGCCGTGACAACTAAAGTATAAAGAAAATATATAAATAAATAACTGGGTTGAAGGTTGGGAATGGGAAGGAAGGCCCATAAACCCCCATACTACTGCTGCTGTGTGGTATTGACATGATTTTGAGTAACACTTTGGCCTTGTCTCTATGACAACTTCCTTTACGTTGGAAAGACGTGGGCGGTATGTTTTCAGCTTCCAGTCTAGATGCTCTGCTCCACAAGTGCTCAATTAGGAAATTAGGATTCAAGTCAGGGCTTTGGCGTTCTCAGGAAGACGTTTAGGGCTTTGACTTCTCTTCCGCTGCGTAGTCATACCATAGGTGGAATATCGTCATGCTGAGTTCCAATTTCTTGGAAAATGTATTGAACAAAGGTAAGGATCATTTGTACGTATGGTGGATGGAGATAGTTCTTCGAGATGATCTTCCTGGTCACTTTTCCGAATAAGTTGCTTTTTCTTTACTGAACTTTGAAAGACTATTGACAATAGATGCACGTTCAGATGTTTATATCAGTTTGTTACTTCAGTCCCGTTCTTTGCGCCTAGTACCACATCTCGAGTAAACGGAAAAATACTGTATTGTGAGAACCACTTGTCTTCAACATGTCTATGATGTGAATGTCACTATTATTTACGATAGGAAGTAATTTATAAATGTTCACAAAAATTAGAGTTCTCTAATATTTCACTTGTCGAAATAATAACATTAGAAATAAAAATAATAAAGCAGCTGGCATTCCACATAGTTATTACTTAACTGCAGGATGAGTAAAACTACAGATGTGCTAGACAGGGATCAACGTTGCTTAGGGAGGACTGTGCGAGCAAACAGGTAATCGTCCGTCCATCAATTGACCACCGCCTTCAATCAAGGAGTGGAGAAAGCCATTTCCACCACAACCATTCGCAAGAAGTTCCAGGATTTGACAGTAATGTCCCTCTTCGCAAACCATTCGTCTATGCTAAAACCAGAAACTACTACTATTCATCTTTCTGGCTATGTCCTTGAGTGGTTCGACGAACATAGGCAGGCTTTGAGCACAGCCACCACGGTCACCAGATCTCAATCCCACCGAGAATGCGTGGGACGTGGTGGAACGTACCGTGCGGAAGCGAAGCTCACAACCATCAACATTCAAGATGAAGGCTGCAGTGTGCTGGAGAAATGGGCTGAATGCCCTCCAGCATGTGATAGAATCCACATCACGGCGCATTTTAACTGTCATTACAGCACGTATAGTGATCCAACGTTGTAGTATGATGTGTATATACACCATATTTACACACGGAAAATAATAGAAAAACTCGTATCTAACTTCAAACTGAACCCAATAACTACTCAAACAACACTGGAAAATAGGAAAGGTAAAATGTGTACTGTTTCCAAACTAAAGGTCAGACAAGGGACACCTTCGACTCTGAGAAAAAATAGCTTCGTTGTCCGAAGGACATCAGCAACATCATTGGTGTCAATTTTGAAGTCTTCAAAAGAAGACCAGACGCCTGGCTCAGGACGGTATCGAACGAGCCTGGTGTGCCTGGCTACGTGCGATGGAGATCGCGAGAGAGGAGCTCGCTCCTCCACCAGGCCAAGTCGAGATGTGGGGCCACGAGCTTGACCTTCGTGTGAAGAGAGACCGACGCACGGAACTACTACCAGGTGTACACACACACACACACACACACACACACACATATATATATATATATATATATATATATATTATATATATATAAAAGTTTCATAATTTTGAAAAAAAAAAATGTCCTTAAAGTTAGCTTATTTGTGGATTAATTTCAAAGGATTTAATCTCTGTAAGTATTATAATGTCATTATCATAAGACACCGGAAAAACTTTTAACATTTAAAGGAAGTTAAATTATTTACTGCAGGTAAAAATATTTATAAATTTTAAAGAGTAATAATAATAATAATAATAATAATAAAAGTTTGTATTACATTTTAAGAGCGTTGTTAAGACCAGTAAAAAGCCCATTTCAAGACACGTAGAGGCATCGATTGTTTCAGAAATAAATTCTCACCAACAAACCGCTTAATTAACGTTACCCCTCGCGTCCCCTCTTCCCCTTTCATAAAAAGGATAAATTTTATGGTTTTATTTAGTAATAGCTTTCTTCCTTCCCCCCAAATTAGGGGAATATTCTGGTAATTGAGGAGGGGTTTGAGGGATGTTGTGATCGGGGACAGGAGTAGAATGAGGGGGGGGGGGGGGGGGGGGGAAGCCAGTAAGATTGTGCTGCGTTCGCTCGCGACGCAACAAATTCAAATAAAACCAAAATTATCTTCTAGTCTCCATTAATAATATTAATTTTTATTCGTTATATATTTATTTATGTATATTTAAATCATTATATATACAGTATATATATATATATATATATATAGAGAGAGAGAGAGAGAGAGAGAGAGAGAAGTATACAAATGCATAAAGCCTAAAAAAAATGGTTGAATCCTATGTAAAAGCGTATAGGGGTTGGGGGGGAGGGGGAACTGTGAAGGAATGTAAAGAAGGAAAAAGCGAAGAAGAGATGTAGAATCACTGTGTGCAATCAATACGAGAAGGGAGAAAAGAGTGCACGAAGAAGAAGAAGAAGAAGAAGAGAGGAAATGGTGTTACCACCACCGATAAACCAATAAAAACACAGTTAATAAATTAAAATAGCAAAACAAAAGGAACGGCAACAAAAAAACAGTGACACACACACACACAAACACACACACACACATATATATATATATATATATACAGATTGACGCGACTTTTTCGCACATCAAGAATAGGAATTTTCAGTGTTGATTATAATACTGGGTGATCCAGATAAATGGGACCCATAAAAAAAAGCCAAATATTCTTAATATTTAATTCCTTTCATAAAAACTATATATCATTCGAAAGAGTAGAGTTACAAGTTTATTATGAAATATTTATTTTTTAAAATGACTCCTTTCAAATGTGCTCCATTAGTTGCCAAGCATTCCAGTGTTCTCGCTCGTAAGTTCTGCATCACTTTTTGCAAGAGTGTGCGGTGGTATGGCCTGTATCTCATTTGTGATGGCGGCCTTCAATTCTTGCAAGGTCGTTGGGTTATTTCTGTAGACCCTACTCTTTAAATATCCCCAGAGATAATAATAATCTAAGGGAGAAAAATCCGGAGACCTTGCGGGCCATTCAACGTCTCCAAATCTTGAGATTAACTCGCCTGGAAACGTTTGACGCAAAACTGTCATGCAGTTCCTCGTGGTATGGCAGGTAGCTCCGTCTTGTTGGAACCAGTGGTTTTCTAGACAAAGATCTCTTAATTTAGGATAAGGAAATCGGTCAACATTTTTTCGTAGCGATCACCATTTACAGTGACCGTGTTTCCGGTGGAATCCTCGAAAAAGTACGGCCCTATGATCTGACATGCAGTAAGACCACACCAAACAGTTACACGCTGACTATGCAACGGGACTTCGGTAATATTCAATGGATTTTCTGTTGCCCAGAAACGACAATTTTGTTTGTTTACAGTTCCATTCAAGTGAAAATGGGCTTCGTCTGACATAATCAAAGTTGCTAGAAAATTGGTGGTGTCATTTACCTTCTGTTGGATCCATTGACAGAATTGTCGTCTTCGTGCGAAATCTCCATCGTTTAGTTGTTGCACTGTTTGAATTTTATATTGAAAGAGCATTAAATTTTGCTTGAATATACGGTGTGTTGTTGTTCCATATCCAACTCCTAACAGCTGAGAAGCACGTCTGATGCTTATGTTAGGATTATCCTGTACAATTTCATGAGTTCTGTTAATGATCTCGTCTATCCTTGCTGTGCGCACTCTTCCAGTTGGTTTTCTTTTTCCAATGCTGCCAGTTAGGGAAAAATTTCTGACACACCGACGGATTACTTTCTTAGAAGGTGATTTTGACATCTGAAAATTTGTCTTGAAAGATCTTTGAGCTGAAACTACACTTCTTCCATGCTCATAATATTGCTCAGTTATGAAACGCAGCTGTTCCACAGTCCAGTCCATGCAGTCATCTTGAAGGGTTAGTTTTAACTAACACTTTTATTTTGTTTTGTATCTTATCTTGTCTTGTATTGTCCAAACCTATACAATCCTGTACAAACTTGTAACTATCCTCTTTCGAATGATGCGTATGATTTTATAAAAGGACTTATACTTTAAGAGTTACAGGGGTTTCTTTTGGGTCCCATTTCTCTGGATCACCCTTTATATTTTTTTCTTTTAGGTAGGGGATGGCTGCGAAATTAACAATAGACGAGAGGGTGAGCTTGGTTTTAATGTATGGAATACCAGGTATAACAAATCGATGAATCGGTACAGAATTTAATTCTGTACCGATTCATCTATTTGTTACCTGGTATTCCATGCATTAAAACCAAGCTCACCCTCTCGTCTATTGTTAATTTCGCAGCCATCCCCTACCTGAAAGAAAAAAAATAATATATTAGTCAACACTGAAAATTCCTATGATGCACGACTTTTGCGCCACCCTATATATATATATATATATATATATATATATATATATATATATATTATATATATATATATATATATATATATATATATATATATGGTGACCAGAAAACTCGGTCCCGAAAACTCGGTCCCGGAAAACTCGGTAATACATAATAAATAATAATAATAAAAAAGAAAAAAAAGAAAAAAAAATTAAATTGAAAACAAGAACAATAAAAAATAAGAAAAGAAGATAAAAAATAAGAAAAGATAAAAAAAGTAAAAATGAAAAAAAAAGAAAAATTTAAGCATCATATTTTAATAAAGCGATAATTTTCTTGAATCTTTTTCTTTTTTCAAATTCATCTGTCACAATTTTGGTGCCGGGTTTTACATTATACAATATTACTTCAGTTACAGTTCTTGCATTTCTATTCTCCACTGGTACATATAGATGGTTCCTTTATCTCTTCTTTAGTTAATATCTCATAATTCTCATTATCCGTTAAAAAATTTTTCTTCGAAAATCTAGCCATATTTTAAAGGGGGCTTTAAAAAATTCAAAAAGACACTGTTTTTCCAAAAAGACACTGTTTTACCCATTTACCAATTTTTATATACATGTTTAGTTTGCAACCAACTAATTTTTTTATACGTGTTTAGTTTACAACCAACATGCTAAAGCTTTAATAGTTAACAGTGAATAACCCATAATGGCGGTGGCGTTCATTGAGTCGCAGAGAGGGAAGAAGAAGTTAATTGACAATTGCAATTATGTGTATGACTTTCATAAAAGTAGTGCTGCCGGTCAAAAGTTATTTTGGCGCTGTGAAAAACATGGAATGTGTAGTGCTCGTGTCCATACTGATTCAAATACTGATATACCAAATGTTATTGCTACTGTCGGGAAACACAACCATCCTGCACATGCTTCTGCAATTCAAGCAAGAACTGCAGTTGCCGAAATTAAATCAAAGGTAGCGACATCAGTATCATCTACAACGCGACTTCTTTTATGTGATGCTGTTCATGAATTAGATGGTGATACACGTGCTAATTTACCAACACTGCCAACATTAGCAAGATCTATTACCAACTGGAGGCATAAAGCATCCGGAATTCCTCCACTACCTGAAAATCGTTAATTGTTTTCATTCATGGTACCCAGTTTTCTTGGGACCGAGTTTTCCGGGACCGAGTTTTCTGGGACCGAGTTTTCCGGGACCGAGTTTTCCGGGACCGAGTTTTGGGACCGAGTTTCCCTGGGACCGAGTTTTCGGGACCGAGTTTTCCTAGAACCATATATATATATATACACAGTTCTTCACTTCCGGAGAGATGGTACGAGAGAATAACAGGAAGTATAGGAAAGATTGGAAAAGAAGATGCGATAAATATGACTTAATAAAATGTGAATAAAGAAATGAATATAAATTCAATTTAACTCCTCAATTTCGATTTTACTCCATTTAACATGCGCATGAATGCAGTCCGGTTCGATTGTGAGGTTCGGTTTTATTCCATTCGATCTAACTCCGTTCGTATCTTTTTTACTCGATCGGTTTCATCGTTCTTTCGCTCATAATAGAGTCCCGAACTTATACGCTTCGTAAAATATATTCGTACAGTACCTACGCTTTATTTATACCTATTTCAGTATACACGTATTAGATTATGAAACAATTTCGTTTCAACCTTCGTTATATACCCAGAATACCCAGCCGTGCGGACTGTCCCAAGACAGTCTGAGAAATTGGGCAAGACAGTCTGAGAAATTGGGGAGGGGATGCAGTGACGAACCCGCTGTACATAACGCATTGGTTCGACGCAGTTTCCCTCTTAAAGGGGACTTATTTTACCCGGAGGGTGGTGGCAGCAGCAGCAGCAGCAGCATTACACCGCCCATTTCAGCGCCCTCACTCGGACGAACGACGTAAAATGGAACGACGAACCACGTCCAGAATACACCATAATGGGTTATGCTTCATTTAAAAGGAAACAAAATAGATGACCTTTAAAATGAATCATCAACGTTAAAAACAATTATGAAAAAGGGAATTACACTTGAATAAAATTAAAAACAATTTAAAAGCAATAAACCGAAAGTAAAATTGTAAATTGAAGCTTCTATCAACAGTCGGCGCTATCCACTAATTTATCTTTAAGGTCCATTCTTTGTTCTGAATAACTACTTTTTAAGCCAACGCTTTCTTCATTAATGTTACTTAATAATGAGTATGTCCCATAAAACTTGGTAATTAGCAGTAGGTTCTGATTTGGCCTTCTTTCATTACATTATTATATATGCATTTAAATACAATAATGTATTTAAATGTGTATATAATATCCATTTAAATACAATAATGTATTTAAATGTGTGTATAACTGTGTATATATATAATATATATATATATATATATATATATATATATATATATACACACACACACACACACACACACAAGGTGTCCCATAAGTCCGGTCTCATAGGAAAATTTATTTTAAATTAAATTTACAAAATACATTAGAACTAAAACAAATGTTCAAATTGATGTCTTGTTTTCGGACTTTTTTTTGTTGCAGGTAGAACACGCAATAGTTAATATGGAAGTGAGTTACACTCCTGAAGAAAAGGTCTCCGCCTTTTCCTCAGGAGTGTAACTCATTTTCATATTTGTTTTAGTTCGAATGTATTACTTTTGTAAATTTAATTTAAAATAAATTTACCTATGAGACCGGACTTATGGGACACCCTGTATATATATATATATATATATATATATATATATATATATATATATATATATATATATAATTTAACCTATTTTTTGTTATGACCAATTTTTTTTTAATTGAATATGTTTTTATCAAAACTGAATAACATTTTTTTCCTACGACTCATTTCGTTCACTTAGAATTAGTAAATCTCTCCAAGTTCACAAGTTCATAAGGAATTATTAATTATTATTATTATTATTATTATTATATTCTCGTCCTCATAATCTGCATTTAAAGGACGGAATTAAAAAAAAAAAATTAACAAACTAATAAATAATAATTATAATTAATGTATTTGAAAAAGATTATTTTATAATTAAATTCTCAATTATATTTGCAATTTTAGTTAACACTTTAATTAATTATTGATTTGAATAATTGAGTCCCTGTAAAAATTAAATGTATTTCTCAGGGAGAGTATAATTTATGTGATTTTATTAACTCTTCATTCAAAATAGAACTACATTAATTTTAATTTAATGAAGTTTTAAATTATACCAACTATTTACTCGAAATTAAATCAAATTTATGTTTTTATGCATCACAAATCAAACAGTTAAAATCTAAGTCATGCTTAAAATCTAGGGACTTAATATCTAAAACTCTAAGAGACAACCAATTTTCAATATATATATATATATATATATATATATATATGGGCATACAGTAATATGCTTCAAGCGTTAATGCAGCGACTCGTACAGGCAAGACACCTGTAGGCATTCACTCGTTCTCATGCCGACACAAGATTTTCTCTCGATCGCCTCTCTGCTTCAAACAAGGCGCTTCTTTGTTTATCATCGACCAGATGAAGAAAGCGTTTCCATGACGCCGACGTCACACCATATCCTCGAGGCATACGGCTAAAGCTACGTTTGGCAGTCACAACCCGTTACAATGTTGTTATATGGCCACGTAACAACATTGTAACGGGTCCTTCGCCCGGGTCATATTCATTCCTTAACTTAAGTAACTCAAATTCATTCAGTCCCCCGATCTTATCGTTCGTTAATCGCTTAATTTACGTACGCATCCTCGTAATTCTTTAATAACCTACTACACACTTCTAATTCAGTCAATCACTCAATTCCACTCTCATTTATTCTTGAACTTTGCATTCGCTCATTTGTAATCTTTTGAGTGTGACTTTTATCATTTCCTTGTTTTGTTTAATTAAAGGAAAAATCCAACGAAGCTTTATTAATCACCTTCCTTCAATAACAACATTTATTATTTTATCGAAAGATCAAACTGGTGACCCATAAACAATGTTTAGTTAATCTAATTGCATTATTATAAGGCCTACTATCAACAGGCCACTATCTATCTATCTATCTAATCTATCTATATATATATATATATATATATATATATAGATATATATATATATATATATATATATGGTAACCTTGGCTTTGCTTTCGCCCAAATCGTTCATTCTGACGAAGGTCAAGCGTGTTGCCCTTATATATATATATGGGGAGAGAGAGAGAGAGAGAGAGAGAGAGAGAGAGATACATGTAGATAGATACACCCGATACAACAATCCCATACACAAAAACTGTACGCTAATATGCACACTGTTTACATTAATTATGAAATCCATTTCCGGTCCACCGATAAAACGTTCATTAAAAATGGTTTCACTCGGGAAATTTCTACCCCCAAAAGAGAAGCTTTAAATAAGCAATTCGTTATATACAGCGATTATAATGTTTATATGTAAGCTGGTCCAAATGAAATTCAACTGTCAGAATTGGGTCCGTGCAGAATTACGAAGGATGTAAAAGATGTTTGTTCAAAGAGAAAATTTTGAATTTTGTAATTAATTAATGTGTGTGTGTGTGTGTGTGTGTGTGTGTGTGTGTGTGTGTGTGTGTGTATTTTTTTTTTTTTAAAGTTCGGGAAGAACCGATTCGCCTCTATTTAAAAGGGCATATCTCGGCGGAAAAACAAAGAAAAAGTGAGAGGAAAGACAGAGGAAAAAGAAAGGGTGGAGGGGACAGTCGCAGTGGAAAAAGACCAAGGATGACAAGGACTGCAAGGTCGAGCCCCATCATCCTTGGGTGCTACGGCCGGGAGGGCGCACGTGAAACCTCCTGGAACAAGCACGTTCAAACGAGCACAAAGAGCACGAGCTTAGAACCCCCTTGCGGGGATATATATTATATATATATATGCAGGAAGGAGGAGCCAAGGACGAGTGCCCGCAAAGACCCCCCCCTTTCCAAAGCCCCATGGAAGAAGAGAGTCAAAATCAAGAACCAAGGTTTTCGAGATGCTTGGACGCTCTCACTCGCATAGTGACGTATTGTGCGAGAAGTATCTATGTACCGTACAGTATGTATCTATGTATATTATGTATTTAATTCTCTCTCTCTCTCTCTCTCTCTCTCTCTCTATATATATATATATATATATATATATATATATATATATACAAATTCAGAATGGTTCCCTGAGACAATTATATGCCCAAGGGGGCAGAGTGGAAGAGTGAGGCCCATGGTGTAATGGTTATCGCATCTGACCGGCATTCGGAAGATCCCGGGTTCGATTCCCGGGTGGTTACCTCATTTTTTTCATTTGTTTCGTTCTCTCTCTCTCGTCTTGCGCGGAATATCTCCTATACAAGCGTCGTTCTTTACGTTAATTATACTGCGTGTTTGCAGTTAAATGTATATAATGTTACGGCATGCGGGAGGTGCCCCCTTGGGGCATTGGTTTCTGCGAGTATGTAGAAGAATTACGGCATTTGGAAGAGTGAGGCCCATGGTGTAATGGTTATCGCATCTGACCGGCAATCGGAAGATCCCGGGTGGTTACCTCATTTTTTCATTTGTTTCGTTCTCTCTCTCTCGTCTTGCGCGGAATATCTCCTATACAAGCGTCGTTCTTTACGTTAATTATACTGCGTGTTTGCAGTTAAATGTGTATATATATATATATATATATATATATATATATATATATATATGATGTAAACCCACACGGAAATGGATGGGTGGGTTTACATCATTCATTCATTTCATGTGTTTAATTGTGAAATTCATCCCATCTATAAGTATATTAAGGCAAAGATATATATATATATATATATATATATATATACAGTTCATTTCCGGAGAGAGGGTACGAGAGAATGACAGAGGGAGTATAGAAAAGATTGGAAACGAAGATGCGGTAAATATGACTTAATAAAATGTGAATAAAGAAATGAATATAAATTCAATTTAACTCCTCCATTTCGAGTTTAGTCCATCCAACATGCGCATGAATGCAATCCAAACCAATTGCGGTGCTCGATTTTATTCCATTCGTATCTATTTTGTATGGATACTTTAATATATATATAAAGTATCATGATACTTTATCATAATACTATATCATTAGCTTTATAAGGCTAACTAACAAAAATATCATGACCTAACCTAACCAATCGTCAAGGGCGTATAGTTGACCTAACGATTGGTGAGGTTAGGTCGTGATATTTACGTTAGTTAGCCTTATAAGGCTAACTAAAGAAAGCTGGGGCCCTGATCTTCAGGCGATCCAAAAATTGATTATATTTTAGTCTCGAATATAAGTGGCCGTTTTTTTTAAGTAAACTAAGATTTTAATTGTTCAAATTTCCTAAATTTAATTTCGACTGAATAATTGCGATGATGCGAGACTTCACTAAAATTGCGTAATGTCAATGTAATCCTATTTTTAATTTACAAGAAACTACGTAACCTTGTCGAGGTGTAACAGCTTAAACCGACTGGAATGTCTGCCTGGAAATCTGGAAGGAGACTTCTGTAACTTGCGGGGGGGGGCAATAGGCATCCGAAAGGTGCTGATTAGTAGTTTCGAACAAGCCAGGAAAGGCCTAGCAAGCCTCTGGTAGTTTTCTTTTGCTCAAGTACAACGCAGAGAGCCTCGGAACGGACGGAACACGGTTACGACTTTGCGCGAAAACGGATTCTTTTGGTGCTACAATAAATGTCGGAACACTTAGAGATAAATGCGAAGAAATAGTTGAGTTCATGGAATCGAAATCTATACATATTATGGGAATCGCAGAAACCAGATGGAGAGGTGAAGGAACCAAGGTACTGCACAATGATTATAAGTGCATATACAAGGGCAGAGAAGAGGATACCAGATCGGGTGTGGCAATTATACTGTCCCCCAGATTTTCTGAACATGTTGTTGGAGTGATAATGAAGAGTGAGAGATTGATGGGAGTGACCCTGAGCCTAAACGGAGAGAGACTATCTGTAATACAGGCATATGCACCGCAGAGTGGAAGATCACAGGAGGAAAAGGAAATTTTTTATGAGGATCTTCAGGGATTGATAGATGGGCTGCCTTATGGACCAAGAATTTTGATGGGAGACCTAAATGGCCATGTGGGTGGAGAGAGATCGAAACGGAAATGAAGACGTGATCGGGGCATTTGGTGTGGGAGAGAGAAATTTGGAAGGGGAAATGCTGGTAAATTTTTGTGCAAGAAATGTTCTCAGTATAATGAACACATTTTTTAAACACCAGGAATCACATCTCTATACGTGGTATGGATGGAATAGTAGAACCGGAAATTATGATAAGAAGTCTCAGATAGACTTTATTGCGGTGGATAAAAAGTAATTGGTGAAAGATGTAAGAGTAGTACATCTGTGCTTTTGACTCGGATCATAGACTTGTTAAAGCCGAAATTTTGCTTCCAGTACCACAAAATATAAAAAAGCCTAGAAGGAGAAGAGTGTACACGGAGAATATACCAGAAAAACTGGAAGAGATTAGAACTAGAACTGAGGAGGCTTTCGGACAAAGGGTAGCTACGGAAATAGTGGAGGAGGTTTGGGTTGAGTTTAGGAGAACGATGGAGGGAATACAGCGAGAGGTGATTGGAGAAAGGGTAGTTGGAGCGTCAAAAAAGAAAAAGACGGCATGGTGGACCCAGGAGGTAAAGGAGGCAGTGACAGATAAGATGCGTGCTTTTAGGAGATGGCTTAAGGATAGAAATGAGCAAACAAGGCAAGAATATGTCCAAATGAGAAACCACACAAACGAGGTTAAAAGAAGAGCGAAACGCTATGTGTGGGAGAAAATAGGTAGAGACTTAGAAGAGGACTTTCAAGGCTCGAAGAAGTTACTGTATAGCATGGCTAAGAAGTATAAAAGTGGAGAAAGCAAGAAAACAACAGTGGCGATTAAAAATGCACATGGTGAAGTTCTCACTGATAAAAGCGAGGTGGCCGCACGCTGGAACGAATACTTTAGACATCTTTTGAATAACGAAAACCAATATGATGAGGTGAGACGGGAGGAGCGGGTAAATCATGAGGAGCATGAGGGGGACAGAGAGATCACTAGAAAGGAGGTTATTCAAGCACTAATGAGGATGAAGAATAATAAAACTCCCGGACCGGATGCAATTGTCATAGAAACACTAAAAGCAGCTGGTGATCCTGCTGTGGACTGGCCGCTAAGCATTTTCCGGGTGGTGTGGTTGCAGGGAATTGTACCGGCAGAATGGGGCAGAGCAATTATATGTCCTACATATAAAAAGAAAGGAAGTAAGCAGGAATGTCAAAACTACCGTGGCATATCTTTGATGTGTCATGTGGAGAAAATATATGAAAGGATTTTGGAACATAGAATACGAAACATACTGGAACCTGGGTTACTGGAGTATCAATATGGCTTTCGTGCAGGCCGGAGTACTATAGATCAAATTTCAGCCATAAGACAATATCTTGAGAAGAGCCGAGAATTCAATTTGGACCGCTTCATATGTTTTTTGGATCTGGAGAAGGCATATGATAGTGTGCTCAGGGAGAAACTGTGGGTGGTTCTGAGTGAGAGAGTGCCACCCAGGCTTCTGAGAGCAGTAATGAGCACCTATAGGGTCTCCCAGAGCACGGTGGTGGGATCGGAGGAATGGTTTGATGTAAATACAGGAGTTAAACAAGGGAGTGTTCTGTCACCCATTTTATTTATTGCCTACATCAACAGGGTTATGGAACACATAACTGAGGAAATTGAAGAGGAAATGGAAATTTTTTGATATGCTGATGATGTGGCTGTTGGGACTAACACAGCACAATCCCTGGAGAGAATTATGCAGAGGTGGGATGAGAGATTGAGGGAGTATGGACTGAAACTGAATTATGATAAAACTGAATATATGGTGGTAACGAGGGAAGCGAACGAGGATGGAATCTTTGTTGGGGGAAGGGAAATGAAAAAGACGGACACATTTAAATACGTTGGTAGTGTGATAGAAAATGATGTGGGTATGGATGTAGAGGTGAATGAAAGAATTGCTAAATATAACAGAAATGTTTCTTTCATGTACCCCATATTGAAAGACCAAAACATCCCTAAAAAGGTAAAGACGCATATATACTCAACAATATTGAAACCAATCTTATTATACAGCAGCGAGACTTGGGCCCTAACCACAAGGACGAGGGGGAAACTGCAAGCAGCTGAAATGAGGATCCTGAGATTGATAGAAGGAGTAAGTAGATTGGATAAAATAAGGAACACTGAAATAAGAAGGCGATTGGGTGTAACTTCGGTTAATGAGAATATTGAGAGGAACCAACTGAGATGGTACGGGCATGTCCAACGAATGCCGATGGAAAGGACAGCAAGAAGAATGCTGGAATGGGCCCCTCAAAACAGAAGACCAGTTGGAAGACCCCAAGATCCGATGGATGGATAACATCAAGAGTGCTGTCGAGAAGTGTGGAATCAGTCTCCAACGGGCGAACTTGATGTGTGGAGATCGTGAGGCATGGAGGAGTCTCGTCCGAGGGCTCCCAACTGACAGACCACTTTAAGGTCTACCAGGCGCCTGGTAAGAATAAAATTAATAAAATCACGTAAATTACACTCTTTCTGAGAAATACATTTAATTTTAGAGGGACTCATTATTTAACTCAATAATTAAAGTGTTCACTAAAATTGCAAATAATTTAAAATTTCATTAGGAATAAACTGTTTACAATGAGTTATTTATTCTCCTTCAGGAAAAGAAATCAAAACTAAAAATAATTGCGTGTAAAATGAAGCGCGCGCGCACACACACACACACACACACACACACACAGAGTAACCTAGTGTGAAGCTACTTGCTGTTACTCTGAAGGAGCCCGGTTTGACTTTTGGGTAGAACTTTGTGGCTTCAAATTTGAGTGATTAAGGAGTTTCCTGTGCGGAAGCCGGCTAATATTAAGCCTTGGGGACACCAGATTTCGGTGATCTACCCATTTCATGCTTCGGGGTAATCAAGATGACTCTTACATCCGGGTTAGGTTACTCTAGGTTAGGTGGTCGTTCTAGGTTGTTCGTTATTTTCTACGTCATCAACTTTCAGATAGTAGGGAGTCCGAGAAACTGGTGTCTCCAAAATTTAATATTTACCCAGGAGCCTTCGTTGGAGGGAGTCGCGTGGTTCGGATTCGGTGTTGATAAACTGTAGATCTCCGCATGGTTGGGGAGAAACTTGACCTTCGACTGAATGAACGATTCGGGAGGAATTGGTGACAGGAGTATGGTAGACAAATGACAAATTACGTGGAAGAAACTAAGAATTAACATCAACAAAAAGACCAATCACCGGATTTTCGGAAAGTGTGTAAACTACTGACAGGAGAGTAGCTATAGTGTTGTGGCGTTTTCACAGACTTGTCTTTAAATTTTCTTCCATCTTTTAACCTTTCCTTTCAAAAGATAACCTCGTAGGGACCAGCCGGTCTGTTGCTGTTTGATATATATTATATATATATATTATATATTATATATATATATATATATATATATATATATATATATAATGTAAAGAACGACGCTTGTGTAGAAGAGTGTTCCGCACAAGATGAGGAGGGAGAACGAGCAAATGAAAATGAGGTACCTCATTTTTCATTTGCTTGTTCTCCTTCCTCATCTTGTGCGGAACACTCTTCTACACAAGCGTCGTTCTTTACATTAATTATACTGTGTGCTGTTTGCAGTTAATATATATATGTACTTCAGTGATGTAGGACTCGAGACCTTTTTTTCTGGTCTCGGTCTCGGTCTCGGCCATGATGGTCTCAACTACAAAACTGCTGAGTATATTGATGTTCCTCAAGTACAACGAACACTTATTTCATTTTAAGTAGGCAGTTAACTGCCGAAAATGCTCACAAACTATGAATTTGTGAATGAATTCTGAGTAAATTTTGCAATTGTCACTCGATAACCTCTTTAGAATATTTATTCCTGAATGTGAAATACAGAGCTTGGGAATTAGTCATTACGCAGTAATGAATACTATACATGCAAAAATTGCATATGATCTCGGTTTCGGTCTCGAGTCCTTTTTTCTGGTGTCACTCTCGGGTGCTTAGGTCTTGGTCTCGGTCTCGGCCATGGTGGTCTAGACCAGGGCTTCTCAAACTTTTTCACTTGCGACCCCTTTGGATCAGACAAATTTTTTCGCGACCCTTCACTCAATGTCATAAAAGCAATAGGTACTAACACTGTATATTTATGAAAAAAATAATATTTTCAAATGTTTCTGCGACCCCCAATAATATTTATGCGACCCCTAGTTTGAGAAGCGTGGGTCTAGACTACATCACTGGTGTGTGTGTGTATATATATATATATATATATATATATATATATATATATATATATATATGTGTGTGTGTGTGTGTGTACACACACACACACACACAATAACTGTGGTTGGAATTAAACAGAAACTAAAATAAAGCGTGCAACCAACAAGAGGTTTCGTACTGGCGTTGCTAGTTCTCGACCCTGAGTCCGACATCTTACCACTAAACCATCCGGAAGCCAATAAACTTCCTTTAATATTAACCACAGTTATTGCGGTTTTCTATCATAAATATTCACTGAAGAGTAATTTGTGCATTTCGTCAAAAGAGTCAGGATAAAATGGATTCCACTCAAAAGCTAAACTTGAAAGGAAGTTGTTTTTAGCTTCCCGGATGGTTTATTGGTAAGATGTGACTGAATGTCGACGACTAGCAACGCGAGTACGAACCCTCCTGTTGTTAGCTGCACGCTTTATTTCAGTCTCCATTCATATATATATTATATATATATATATATATATATATCCCCGCAAGGGGGTTCTAAGCTCGTGCTCTTGAGTGCTCTTTGTGCTCGTTTGTACGTGCTTGTTCCTGGAGGTTTCACGTGCGCCCTCCCGGCCCTAGCACCCAAGGATGATGGGGCTCGACCCTGCAGTCCTTGTCATCTTTGGTCTTTTTCCACTTTGACTGTCCCCTCCACCCTTTTTCTTTTTCCTCTGTCTTTCCTCTCACTTTTTTCTTTGTTTTCCGCTGAGATATGCCCTTTAAATAGAGGCGAATCGGTTCTTCCCGAACTAAAAAAAAAAAAAAAAAAAAAATATATATAATATTATATATATATATATATATATAGAGAGAGAGAGAGAGAGAGAGAGAGAGAGAGAGAGAGAGAGTAATTCACAAAGGTATTCCCAGAAATAACTTTTTACGTAAATATTTTTAGAAACAGTTTTTTGATCCTTAATTTCAAATTTCACTTCAGATTTCTAAAATTTAGAAACCTTAAATAAACTCCAACACAATTTTACGGGTTCCCAAACTTATTTCTTCTGTACCACCTACCAAAAAAAAACCAAAAAAAAAAAACAAAATTTACTGTACCACAACTTTCCAATATTTTGACGGCAAACCTGTAACTATTATTATTTAAACTATATATTTTACTTGTTCTAGCTACAAACTAAATATTTTATTTTTTATTTTATGGTCGCGTACCACAGTCATTTGGGGAATAGTGAATTGGTTTATAAAAGCTATAATTTGAGAATGTTTAGAAGAACCTTTGTATCTTGCCAGATTGCAGTATTTGTCCAGTGTCCATAAAATTAGCAATCCCGTTAGAGTCTTCTAAACCAGACAGTCAGTCACTCCATATAGTTATAGACGACTAGTTTTACATTCGGTTTACGGACAAATTAGGTCGTAAAGAAAAAGTGTTAATAAATTATATACAATTTAAAATATTTGTCCAGTAGCTCAATGCGGTGGTTACGGTGGCGGACTCTGAGCGGTGAGACTCTGGTTCGCTCCCGCCTGCTGACTCCTGGGTTGGGTTGAGTTCGAAAGATTGCGTAGTGCGTAAGACGCGTGTATGCGTAGTAAAGAATAGAGGGAGAAGTGGACTGTTCAACGCTCATAGGGTGGATGAGACCCGGAAAAAGATTAGTGACACGAGAAACGGGAGTTCCAGCACTTCCGTCTCCCGCCTAACGTCCGTCCGCCCCCAAGGAGTACTTCCCTGGTCGATTGGTGTTTATAATCTCTTCCTTCACCTTTTACCACTCTAAAGTACATTGTACGCAGTAATACATCGGACAAATATTAGCTTATTAACTCTTTTCCTTAGAGGAATATGCTGTAATTTTAAGAACATCAATGTTTCATGTTTTACTTCAAATGCATTATTAACAGCAACTGTACACCGAAAACAGCTCTTTCTCTAATATTAATTACTACAAGTTGTCCATAAAGTGCAGTATCATTGGCAAAGTTTATTTTTAGGATGCCGGATTTTATGGATATCCTGTATATAAATATTATTTATACCTATATGTATATGTTTTGTTTTATGTTTTTTCATCTCTCTCTCTCTCTCTCTCTCTCTCTCTCTCTCTCTCTCTCTCTCTCTCTCTCTCTCTCTCTCTCTCTCTCTCTCTCTCTCTCTGTATATATATATATATATATATATATATACTAAAAAGTTTAGTCAGACATTAAAAACACTTATATTAAATTATGTTAAAATAAAGTTAATATTTTGGTAATCTATTTAAACTGCGAAAAAGAAATTAATAGAATTTTAATTTTTAAAGTCTCGAGTATAAAACCAGATTCAGAGAAGGTCACAGTAAAACTTAAGTGACGTAAAGTTATGGAAAGTATTATTATTATTATTATTTTATTATTATTATTATATTTGCAGAGTTTTGCATTCACGTGAATAAATATTTTTGGGCAAAATGAGTAAATTTTATTGTGAGTGCGTTGGATTTGAAGTACTGTTGTCAATTGCCACTTGGTGTTTTTGGTTCTGTTCATTGATCCGTATAGTCAAATTAACTATTTTGAGTACTATTTTTATAAATATTAGTTAATGTATTGCGTACTATTCTGAGTAATATCAGTACAGTTAAAAATTGCGCATGAGTTCATGTACAAATTATGAATACTATTCAGTTTTTAAAGTACAAGTACAATGCCTTATACGTACCCAATAACAGTACTCAGCATTTTGGCCATTACTGAAGAAGAGTACTGTTAAATGTTGATGAGTAGCAACTGCTACGCTTAGAATTCTGCATGACTATACGCTACTCCAAAATATTACATAATAATAAGTGTCTCGACAAATCTTAATTGTTACGAATATTCTCCTGTGATTTTATTTTTATTTTAGGATATCTATGACCTTCGCGTGTACACATCTCATCAGGGAAGAAAATTCTTCATTATGACTTCTCCGAATTGCGTAACTTCACATTACTCTTTATACTAACACGAAATTCAGCTATAAAAGCTTAACCAAATAATATATATATATATATATATATATATATATATATATATATATATATATATATTAGCACTTATATGGCGCTAATATGTCATTGCTTACCACTTATAGTTTGTGTGGTTTTTTTTTTCGTTTATGTAAGTATTTGCGATTTCTGCGTTGCTGTAATGTAAACCTTGTAGCCATTTCCATTGAATGGGGTTCACTCATTAATCACTCACACAATCCCTGAAAAGAACGACATTATTATTAAAAAACAAGCAAATACTTACATAAACAACAAAAACCACAAACTATAAATGGTAAGCAATGACATATTAGCGCCATATAAGTGGTAACATTTTTTCAAGCACCCTGTATATATATATATGTATATTATATATATATATATAATTATAGAGAGAGAGAGAGGAGAGAGAGAGAGAGAGAGAGAGAGTTCATTAGAGAAAGTGTGGTCTTAAAGGCAAGGTAGTCGCTAAAAAGCATAAACTAAGCAAACATTAACATGAATAAAAGATTGCGTTCGCAAAACACACAAACACCCAAGAGACGAATGAAAAAAATGTATCATACTTTGGACCGACAAAACCAAAATTAAGCCTTTTGACAATTCCAGAAGATTGTACGAAGACGTAGCCATAAAAAGTTCAAGAAAGAGTGTGTCGCAAGCACCGTTAAACATGGAGGTGAATTTATAATGTTCTGGGTACGTTTCTCTGTTGATGGCGTCCGCAACATTGGTAAAATAGATGGAATAATGAAATAGGAGCAGTATCATAATGTGTTGATCGGACATGTCTTGCCTAATGGACGTCCCGTAAATAGACAAAACTTTGAATTTATGAATAATAATAATAACAATAATAATAATAATAATAATAATAATAATAAAATCCCAAACGCACGACCATAACACACAAGAACTATCTGGCGAGAAAAGAGACTGCTGGAGAAAAACTTACTGAGTTGCCACCTCAAAGCCCTGACATTAATCCCATCGAAAACTTATGGAAGTATCTGAAAACAAAGTTGGATAAAAATAAACCAAGGAACCTACAATCATTAAGAACTGTTTTATACAGGATTTGGAGTAAAATTCCCGACGATTATTTACAATTAAAAAAAAAAGTGTCTTTGGTGTCAGACAGAGGTTCTGCAAATTATTATTAATGCTAAGAGAGAATATACAAAAATTACTGATTATTTTATACAGTCTTGTTTCGTAAAAATTCAATTCATAACGTATTATTTCTACATAAAAATGCATTTCTCCACCTAATTATCCTTTTTTATTTTTTACAGTAACATTTTTTACTCACTTCTGCGGTATCTTTTGCAGACTTTCAACGAGTAATATATATATATATATATATATATATATATATATATGGGAATGAATTCAGAATGGTTCCCTGAGGTTTTTTATGATACACACAGACCGTGCATGGAACAAGGAACTCTTCTAGGAAAATTAAATCCACTATAGTCCGAATAAGTAATGGTAAATGACAAATACTATAGTTTTTCTTTTTCCTTGATGCTAGCCCGACGTGGGCAACGGGTCACTCGCAAAGAGGTCCCAAAAATATAGCTTCCCTCACCAGCTAAATGCAAAGCAGATAGGATCCAGCTTTGGGACAGGATCTAGGGTTTAAAGCAGCCTAGCCCAGCTACATTTAGAACCTCAATATAAGCAAAAGACTCGCTGCCTTCACGTCAGATTGAATACATCAAAGAAAAAGGGGTAACTATTATATTTTTAGCCAAAAACCAAAACTTAAACCTTAACTGGCAGAATTGAGCGTCCACTTTTCAAGGCACATAACATGTCCGTCGTTTGCTTATATTGAGGTTCTAAATGTAGGTGGGCTAGGCTGCTTTAAACCCTAGATCCTGTCCCAAAGCTGGATCCTATCTGCTTTGCAGATAGCTGGTGAGGGAAGCTCTATTTTTGGGACCTCTTTGCGAGTGGCCCGTTGCCTACGTCGGGCTAGCATCATGAAAAAGAAAAAACTATAGTATTTGTCATTCATTTATCATTACTTATTCGGACTATAGCGGATTTAATTTTCCTAGAAGAGTTCCTTGCTCCATGCACGGTCTGTGTGTATATATATATATATATATATATATATATATATATTATATATATATATATATATATATATATATATATATACATATATTGTTAAATTCAATCTATGTAGTAAACATATTTCTATTGAAAAATAAAACTCGTTTTCAGAAAGCCTTTGAATATTTTTTAAGACTAAAATCTTCTCATCGTCTTCATTTGACGGAACACAATCGTTGAATATAACAGCTGAAGTTGTTAACCTAAGTTAGAATTATATATTTTTTTAACTTTAGTAGTTAGTCACACATACCACTATCGCCTACTCAATATGGATTCAGACCTCACCACTCAACCACGACATTACTCACTAACCTCACGCAGCGCATCATGGATGGCATCAACTCCAGACGACCAGCTCAACGTACACTATTGGTAACAATAGGCATTAGTAAAGCATTTGATGCTATCCCACGCTTCCCTCTCATAAACAAAATACTCAACACAAACATGCACAATAACACCAAAAGGTGGCTGAGCAACTATCAAGAGGATACATGTCATATTTAATGGCAAGTAATCCAAAAACAAGCTTTTCCCTTCAAGGGGTCCCTCGAGGCTCTGTTCTCTCACCAACACTGTTCAACTTATACATGCATGACATTCCAACACCCATAGATAACAAGCTTACCTTATCATCATATGCAGATGACATCACTCTAACATCCACCCGCAACATCAACACCGCTACAAATAACCTACAAACATACAAAATTTCATGCAGCCACTAAAACCATAAATTTACAAAAATGAGACAACCATGAAAATTTTGAGCTTCACATCCAAAGTCAGTGAGACCAAATTTGTGAAGCTGCACTCAAATTCTAAATGGCTCGTGAGCTTAAAGTAAATGTTAAGACCTCACTGGTTTAAAATTTTCCATTCAAAATCGTTTGTATGAAATTATTTACGCCTACATATTATAATGCGAGCGTGGACCAACTAGATATAGGTAATCTCTGGTATATGCTTTAACCAGTCAAATTATAGGAAGAGTTGGGAATATAACTACTCATTTCAAATATGGGATACGACTTGGTTAAGAAACCAGAAGAGAGGTTAAAAGTGACTAACCACCATTCTGTGTTTCCTTTCCTTCGTGGTTTTATTCATCATAAATATTTTTCACGTGTTACTTTCGTGAAATAATTTTCATATATATATATATATATATATATATATATATATATATATATATATATATATATATATATATATATATATATATATGTATGTATATATATATATAATATATATATATATATATATAGAAAGTTACGTATATAAGGAAATAAGCAGCTTTAAAAGAAAGAAGTAGTTACTCAATAGCGAGTATTGTTGTCAATCGAAGAAAACGTGTAAAACAAAAAGTGATTAACCAAATCGTACTATAAAAAATGTCACAAGTCACAACGTATTCATAACCAATAGAGTAATATAATGTTCAAACTATAAATCAAAGAAGACATTATTGGAAAAAATTGCACACTTTACAAGAAAGACTTTTAAAGTAGTGAGGCACTGACTGACTCTGTGTCGCGAGCCATAGGCACTAGACCACTCGGAGCATTTGTTCATCATATCCCGCTCATTCTGAGCCCTTCTACGATAAACTAATTTAAAATTTACCTGCCAAAACTAAATTAATTTAAATAATTATCATTATTCTTATTATTATTGTTATTATTATTATTTTAGAAAGTCGATATCGGCCTATGTCTTTATAAAGGAATTACATTTAATTTCCAATACTGTGAATAGTTTTTTATTTTCAGTACTGAGTTTCTTAATAATAATTCTAGATAAGAATTTGCAGTATGCTAAGAATACTGTCTTCATTTTTTCTTCTGCTGACGCGTTTCGTTCGTATACTTTGAACATCTTCAGAGCTTTATACATAATTTTAAAGTAAAATGGGTTATATATATATTTCTTGATTGTAAATTTGATACAATTTCAAATTAATTTAAGAATATCATTATTTTATTATATATATATATATATATAGATATATATATATATATATAATATAATAAATAATGATATGTCACCTGTTCAATAACAGACTTTTACTTCATAGTCCAAATTTTTTTTTTTTTATTCGCTTTTCGCACTTTTTTTTTATTTCTTAGAATTTTGCAAGTGAGCTTATTTTTAATGTACTTCAATTTGTTTTCAGTGGAGAACACCCGCTTTGCTGACCGTGTCTGAAGGAAGAACACTTATACTTTCACCATTTTCAAACCTTAACATTAAAAGTAACTTCCACATTAAAAAAAACTTTTTATCTTGAACAAACAACATTTATGAGCGAATAAATTTCTTATACGTACATGGATTTCAACTACTACTACTATTAACAGCTTTATTATTATTATTATTATTATTATTATTATAATAGTAAATCGAGCTGCACGACCAACATTCCTGTGATGAATGACGAGTAAAATAATTCATAAAACTAGACTAACTACTAACTAATACGCAGTAATCTTTAGTCTAAAGACTCTCTCTCTCTCTCTCTCTCTCTCTCTCTCTCTCTCTCTCTCTCTCTCTCTCTCTCTCTCTCTCTCTCTCTCTCTCTCTCTCTCTCTCTAGCTTTATTTCATCCTCTTATGAAAATATATCGTGGTAGATCTTCGCTTTCCTCAAAATTCGAAACCATTTTCGAAAACACTTAACATCTTTCAAAGTTAAATTATTATAACTTTTTCTATTTGACCTATATATATATATATATATATATATATATATATATATATATATATATATATAGTTATTTTATTATTCCTTATCGACACTCATACCCCTCCAGCCCCCCCTCAAACCTTATGAGGGCCTCCCACCCAGTGCCAGAGCCAACCGTTTCACTTAACTTCTCTCGCAATGCAATATTTCCTTTTGTTTCCTCCTTTCTTTGCAACTTGCCGGAAGTGCCCCGACTGACCCTCTCCTCTTGCCAATCACTGTGGGCACGAAACACCCCCACCCATCTCCCCCGCCCCCCCCTGTGGGCGTTATGGGTGTGAGGACGCATGCCCGCCCGTATTGATTGGGTGTGAGGAGCGCGGCTTCTCAGTGTGCCTCGCGATGAGCGAGTGAGCGCGCGTTCTCTCTCCTTTCGGCGCCCACACCCGACAGCGTCGTTCACGGGTGTCTGTCGGTGCTTCGCCCACGAACGCCCTCGGCCCGCCCATGAGAGAGCTGGGTGGGGGGGCCTGCCCCGCCGCCCACAGCCGCCCATCTGCGTTCGTGGGCGGCGAGTATGGACTGTTTTGAGGCAGACGAGGGTTATGCTCTACCGGCACACTCTGCCGCTCCTGCTCCTCGCGCTCTCCTTCGCTCTTGGCCTTGGCTTAGCCGCCCATTCGCGCCCGCACGCCCACGCACGCTCGTTGCGCCCAAGGAGGAATCACGCCCCTGAGGCAAACAACTGCAGCCTTCGCCTCGAAATCCCGGAGTCCCCGGGGGGGGTTGCCCCCGGGGTCGACGGGGCCCCCCGCCACTTTCGGAGCTGCGGACGATGATCGATAACCACACGCCCTCCGAACCCACGCCCACGCGGGCAATGACGTGCCTTCCCGCCTCTCACCAACGTTGCCCATCCGACGGGGACCCCTGCTCAGCTCAGGGACTCTGCGCCCCCGAGGGACCTGACGCTCGGTTGAGGCGCGCGAGGACGCTCAGACTGGAGAACTGCCCCCACCTTACCCTCTTCTCCGTCATGGCATTCGAGGAAAGAGAAGCACTGAAGAGTGACACCTCTTGCTGCGCCCTCGCCAGGCACCTGAAGGAGAGGGATGAACTTGTGAACAGGTTCCTTCGGCTGCAAAAAGCCCTCCTCACCAGGAGTAACTTTCATGACGACTGCACACTTGGCGGGCCAAATGCAGGGAAAGACATGTGTGGTGGCGCACTACTGGACGGTTGCGTCACTTGCGAGGTAGGACGGACACAAGATGCATGTTTACATACAGACACACACACACACATACACCTTTCGTTCAATCATACACCAGTTCATACACACCCCTATGTATGTATTTAACTCAGTGTTCATACAAACACTTAAAGTATATATATATATATATATATATGTATTATCATTTAGCCAAGTAAACACAATACTACAAAGTTTTTTTTCTTTTTTGTATCTAAATGTGACCTACAGTATATGTTTGGCCAATCCTCGTAAGACTAAAAACTTTTTTAGTCAGTTCGTGAATTTAGCAAAGAACCAGTGACAAAGTGACGTGTTATTTTACAGTGATAATTAACCATTCATTAAGTAATTTGTGGCCGATTCATTGCTAATAACTGTTAACACGAACATAACAATGAAGGCAAATCCACTTAAATGATTTATGTAATTGCTTTCATGAATTGTTTGTTCTTTAAAAGCATCAAATATTCTTTATAAGATAAAAGCTTTTTTATTTTTACATTTTTACATATTTCTGTACCTATTTATGACTATTTTATCTCAAATAATGTAAACCTCAACTATATCATGAATCCCAATATATATATATATATATATATATATAATTTACTCATTGGCTCTGTGTCGCCTCTCTTGGCTCACAGGAGAAATGGTTGAACGCTATAGAGCATTTAGGTGTAATGGGTAGAAGTTAAATTGTTATAAGGCTTATTGTACACGATCTAATTAAAGGGGGTTCCGATAACCCGTTTATTTGGAAGGTGGTGGCGGGAGGTGGGGGGCATCGCTTTCAGGCAAATTAGGGTGCGTATTTGTGCCTTCAGTAAGTGGAATGACAAACAGCTATGGCATCGTGCACGCAGACATTTGGAAAATACTAACCATTTTAGCAGGACACATTTTAAAGTTTTCATATACAGTATGTATACAGTATGTATAATATATATATATATATATATATATATATATATATATATATATATATATATAATAATAATAATAATAATAATAATAATTCTTCCGCTCAGAGTAAAATATTAATGAAGGTTTAAAATAAGCACGAAAATGAGTTACGAGTGAAAATGATTCCTAATTTTATGTTTATTTCAAAGATCATTTCACCTCCGAATGTGAATGAAAATGGTGATAATGAAAGAAAATAGAAAAAATGTAAAAAATAAAAATACTCTAGTCTATAGGATGAATATATATATATATATATATATATATATATATGTGTGTGTGTGTGTGTGTGTGTGTGTGTGTGTGTGTGTGTGTGTGTGTGTGTAGAGAATGACTTGTAGTTCATTATATGAAAAAGACTATACTTAAATGAAAATAAGTAAATTAATTAATGAGTGGTCTTTGATTCAGAATGCCCGCAATCATGCCCGTGGGCGGAGCAAGGCTTTACAGTGCCATTGCACAGTGCCACGTTCTCAAAGTATGAAACTGCGAAACTGACCTTCGGGTTTTTTATAATTTTTCTCGTAAGTTAATACATTCAGCCGTATATCTTGCTGTGACTTCATGGCACTCTCAACCCTTCAGTAGGTCTTGAGATAAACCCCCGAGGCTGCGGGGAAACAGGAAGCACTGATATTTGATGTTTTAAGAATGAGTAAAAACCTATTTGCATCGACTGTCAGACAAGTAAAATTCTCGAAACTGACTTGGGAATAAAAAAAAAAATTTCCATTTAATGTAAAAAATAATATTTTTATTCATATACTAGTAATAATTACAGAAAAAAAACGAGACACTTTCCAAACACTGAAATTTACAACGGAACGAGACCTTAAAAGTCCCATTTCCTCCATCGGTTTAATTAACCAATTTCACATTTCATTCTGAGTAACGAAAGACGATCGCTTTCCGCGTCTTCAGTGTGACGTCACAGTCTCTTAAAGGGTTACGACTCATTTCGAAAGATGACCACCATTCCCAGTCCGTCTCTCGGGAAGGTGTCTGCTTCTCTGCCGGCATCATTGACCCGAGCTGTTGGAGGTCATACGCGTCGTTCTGGAGCAATAACTCGACTCGAATGAGTTGTTACGTTTGTAAAAATAAATGAAACTGCTTTTTAAGAGTAAGCATTGTAAACGGTTGTATAACAGTTGTATAAAAGCCTTTATAACTCCTAATAAAACGTCTTCATCTCCGTAAATAATAATCATTAAAGTCTAAAAATATGAAGATAACTCTACCCAAATTTTCCATTTGTGGCTCGAGTATCATTTCCGGAAAAAGTTAGGTGGTTCTTTGGTTTCTTAGATCTCGGTCAAGTTTGTGTGTCGTCGTAGCGTGCGAAGCGCTCGCTCTCCCTCGCTACACCTTTCGGGAAAGCACCTCTCCTCTCTCGTCTCTTTCCTGTCCATTTCCCTTTTCTCTCGTGGAAAAAAGAGGGAATGTGAACGCCCCCCCCCACCACCACCACCATCACCACACACCACACACGGGTTACGTATTTTCGCGCGGAATTCTCTTACAACAAAGAATTGGCTTTACTCTCCAAACACGCGGAGCTACCATGTGGTCACGGAGCAACACCGTTTCCCGTTAGATCAGCAAGTCTAAGCTACGTTGGATCTGCTCACTAGATGTATGGACGAGTGACCGTCCACTATGTTCGGTGTAGCGACCCTTAAAATGGTTCGAATCTCACGTACAAGTCGTAGATCTCTTCCGTCAAATCATTGTAGTTAAGAAGCATTTAAACAATACCGAGCATTATTTCCAAACACGCAGTAAGACGAATGCACTCGAGACACATATGCAACACACACCCTGTTCCCCTTTCAACACCCTCCCATGCAGTCTCCCTCCCTCCTTATAGTAAACAGGACACGATCTTTTGAGGGAGGAACGTATGTCAGGGGGTTTAATATACCCTCAGAGTGCACCATCTTGCCAAAATTACTGGCATCATTTCTTTTTTCTTTTTTTTTCTCACCAAGGATAGTCTTGCTTTTATTTTGTTTTCTACAAAGTAATTAATCTTTGGCCCATAAAGCTCTTGTCTTCCACGAATGGGTATCCCATTTATCGTGTTTACAATACTAGTTTTTTTATACCTTATCCCTTTTATAAATCTTACTTTTTATACTGTTATGGATTTATCATTCAATTACCACATTTATTATATATATATATATATATATATATATATATATATATATATATATATGTGTGTGTGGTGTGTGTGTGTGTGTGTGTGTGTGTGTGTGTGTGTGTGTGTGTGTGATATGAATCTACGTGTGATTGGAACGAGTGCATTTATGTTGCCTCCGGAAGGAAACACAAACTTGCGGTGCATCTTGCTTCTGATCAGTGGCGTACATAAGGGGCGGGGGAGGCATAGGAGGCATAGGACCCCCATTGTAAAAATTATTACTACTCTCATTAATGATATTTAAAAAAGAAATTTTCAAACATCGATAATTTTGCAACATTCACCACAAAAAATCTTGATGTCATATGGAATTTCAGTTATTTCATGGTTACCAGGACATGTTATTAACTCAAAACTCAAAAGCAATTTTGGCTGGCTTAGGAACGTTTAGAATTATGTCTTTATACGTACGATTAATTTGTGCAAATTTAATTCTTTGCCCATAAATTGGAAATATAATACAACTGAAGCCTTCCAAGATGCAATTCATTTTGATTCCAAATCAATCATCATCAATTTTGAGCTCACACACACACACACACACACACACACACACACACAAATATATATATATATATATAATATATATATATATATATATATATATTGTGTGTGTGTGTGTGTGTGTGTGTGTGTGGGGCCCTGCCCCCTTAAGAAATGCTGTGTACGCCCCTGCTCCTGATGAATCATGCACACAGACCTATAAAACCAGGAGTGTCTGCAGTGCAAATTAACAAAAAAAAGCAAGGAAATTATTATGAATTTGATCGTTCACCGGGTTATGATAACACAGACCATTGTTCCCAGTTGTGATGAGGCACGGAAACCTTGTCGATCCGTTGACTCTCTATGTACCTAGCAATGATGCTGCAAGTTGCTCGTACCTTGAATGGGTGTATGAGTGAAGCAGGGTTTTGTGTAAAATAGTGAAACCTTTCTTTTATATATACATTATATATATATATATATATATATAATATATATATATATATATATATATATATATATATATAATATATATTATATATAATATTAGCTTTATGAAATTAGTATAAATATTAATGTAATATGTGATATACAAATTATTTATAATCAAATATATAACACTGGGGAACACAACTTTTGGTGACTCAGATGTTAGACCTGTTTCTGGGTATATTGAGGTCGCTGATTCTAAAAATGACATTAGTTTTTCTCCATCAGCTCTGCTTATCAAGATATGATATATATCTATATATATTTCCATATAATGTATATAATATTATATAATTGCTGACTGGCAATCACTGTTGTTGTCAATTGAATACAAAAGTATGATGAATGTCAGCAAAAATAATGTATTAACATCAAACAAGCATAAGGTACGAAAAATATTTATTAAATTCAAACAAGCTTGAGACACGAACGGCAAAAAAGTTCTTTCATTGAGACATCTCACATAAACCACGTTTCTGAAATTTCTTGCGATGAGATGTGCCAGGACATTCGCGTTGGATGCTCCAGCAGTAATCTGCCATCATGTGAGTATCCCATCGTCCGCGGTACCGTTCTTCCATGGTCCTTAGTTCTTGGTGAAATCGTTCACCCTGTTCCTCGCTTAGATCACCGAGGTTATCTGGGAAACGATCCAAATGACTGTGGAGGTAATGCAGTTTGATGCTCATTTTACAGCCAAGTTTACAAAAAGAAGAGAGCATATTCTCCACTAGTTCACCGTAGTTATCAGCCTTATAGTTCCCAAGGAAATTCTTCACAACCATACTAAACGATGACCACGCACTTGGTGTGTATTCCGATATGCCCATTTTCATCAGCAATCCGCGCACATTGTTGCAGAAAACTAAATCGTTCTCTTTTGAGAAGGGCAGTAAATCCTTTTCTCTGTCGCAATATAACGTGATTTTGGTTCCCGGCAGCAGTAAATTTTTTTCTCCCAGCCTGGAAGCTAACAATTCAGACGATTTCTTCGAAAGACTTAAGTCCCTTATGAGGTCGTTTAATTCGTGTTGACTAAAACCTTCTGCAACTGATGACGGTCCTTCGAAATCACTGTCATTTTGCCCACATATGCTTTCTTTGTCAGTAGCAGATTCATCATCTTGAGGGAGCTCTGGAAGATGGCTGAATGATGGGACAGGTATCTCATCTGAATGTGAAACAGGCCGTCTAGCTGAGTCTATGTCAGGATACGTCCATTTACTCCGGTTACGTCTATTGATGCCCTTTATATTCACCAAACAAAGTAACAGTCATCACTGTGGTTTCTCTGTTCTCTCCATACCATTGGTAGCTATACCAAATTTCAGACACCTCCTCTTTCCGTTGGTCCATTGCCGCAGATGCTCCGTACACGTTTTACACACAACATGAGGAGCCCATGGCTTATCTTGGTCCCCTAGTTGTACTTTGAAATAGGCAAAATAAGCTTTTTTCACAAAATCAGTAATAGTTTTTCTCTGTTCAATGAACGTGTACTCTCCGCAGATAAAACAAAACACATCTGGATGATTTAAACATTATTTCGTGATGAAGCCATGTCAACACCTGTAACAGGAAAGAATTCACGTTAGTACATGTACAATACACATGCAAAACAGCAACATCAGCAAAATCATAGCTACAATTTAATTATACAGATGCATTTAGATTTACGAGCAACTCATAATACCGTTCCAGAAGGGTAATAAAGTAGGTAATGACGTATGCAATATCTCAAAAACTAGAGCTGCTAGAACAAAATGGATGATATTTTCTGAATCAGTGGCATGAAAATATCCAGAATAAGGTCTAAAATCTCAGGCACCAAGAAAAAAAAAAATTTTTTGGCCCCCAGTGTAATTTGTCATATATGCTTTAGCCTTTATTATTAATTTTTTTTATTTATGAGATTTTATGTAATATATGGGGCGTCCCAAGTGTTATGCACGTTTAAATTTTAAAAAATCCTTTTTTTTTTTGCCTATTAAGCTTATATAGCATGCACTGGCTGGGTTTTATTTTAACGTTTTCTCTTTCGAGTGGTATACAGGACATACCACCACACTTTGAGAGTTCATTCATTTAGCCAGTTACGACGAGGTCGCAATAAAAAAATCTGGGAACCGCCGGTACGCTCGCAGACTCGGCTAAAAACTAGTTGAACGAGTTTGAAAGTTACAGCGTACCCAATAAGCCTTCAACATCCAGACCTTTAGTATGAACTACGAGTGTTCATTCCTCCACTTTCTTAGATGCCCACACAGACACGCTGATGCATGTTTAAAGTATCTTGCCCTACACCAGGGTAAGAGATAGGATAAAGGATCGATCAGTGGCCTCGCAAGCGTCACATGTCTCAGGGTTGCCAAACAGGATGCTTGAAAACGCGTTAACCCCGTAAGTTTCGTTCTGCGGCGTCAAACAAGATATAGGGTCTCCTACCGTCGTTTCCCAGATATTTTAGTGAGATTTTCTATATCACTCGAAAGACGAAATTGGTTTTGGGTTATTATCCAGTCTTTTTTCTTAGCTGTTACTCAACAAGATATCAAAGATTCACCGAAACATACGTGACATCAATTACATTGTTCTCGAGCCACAAGAACTATTTTATGTGACTGGTTAATGCCAATTTTCTTCTAGAAATTTATGAAATATTGAAAAGGCTCTTGGAAAGTATATATATATATATATATATATATATATATATATATATATATATAATATGCAGTCGGTACTACCTGACTTCCTCATATAAGGAATAAAGAGTTGATTAAGCACATGTTCTACAAAGTTACAAATGTCTGCACATTTCGTTCGCTCAGGGCACATTTAGTAAGCGTAGCATTTCATGGACAAGTTTAGCAGGGTTAAATTAAGTCAGGTTAGATTAGGCTCGGTTAGGTTAAGTCAGTTTATGTTAGGTTAGGTGATTAAGCACATGTTCTACAAAGTTACAAATGTCTGCACATTTCGTTCGCTCAGGGCACATTTAGTAAGCGTAGCATTTCATGGACAAGTTTAGCAGGGTTAAATTAAGTCAGGTTAGATTAGGCTCGGTTAGGTTAAGTCAGTTTATGTTAGGTTAGGTTATGAGACTGTCAAGGAAATTCCTCATCAATGAAATTATCGATCGATTGCTTTTCATATTCGTCCAAAAAATTAAGATTTTTCAAATTTTAAACTAATATGTTGTTAAACCATGATGAAAATAACCACAAAGGAAAAAGGAAACAGAATGGTGCTCAAGCGCTTTCGTCTAATGACATCCTCAGGAACACGAAAGCGCTTGAGCACCATTCTGTTTCCTTTTTCCTTCGTGGTTATTTTCATCATAAATATTATTCACGTGTTACTGTCGTGAAATAATTTTCATTATATATATATATATATATATAATATATATATAATATATATTATATATCGCCTCGGTGGTGTAGTGGCTAGCGTCGCTGACAACGAATCCATCGGCCCCGGGTTCGAGACCCGATGGCAGCCGGCGCGCAGCAAAACCCAGCTGTTCATCCTTCCACACAATAAAGAAAGTGGTTGGTAGATAAATGGGTACCCTAGGTGGCCTAGTGGTTAAGACGCTGGGCTGCTGATGGGGCATGGTTCGGATTCCACGTTAAACTGTAGGTCTAAGGTGGAGTGAAAAGCTTGACCTTCGTCAGAATGAACAATTCGGGCGGAAGCTAACCAAAGGTTAACCAAAGGTGTGTATATATAAAATAAAACTTTTAAAGTATTTTCTCATTTAACAAAATTAATCTTAAATTTTGAGGCACGGGTTGAAATAACTTGTACGGTCCTAAAATGCAATGCAAACATTACTTTCATATCGCATGGAAACATGTATAAAATAAGCTTAAATACGTAAGCTAAACACTACACTTAATTAAGGCAAGGAACCGTAAACCTTTCCCCAGTAACGCTTGTTTCGGGTTAAATTTAATTATAAATGCTGTCTTACTGAACGTTTTCGAATTATAACTTCGTTTGCGGTTCAGCTTGTTTAGAGCAAGTTTGAGGATACATGCCGTAAATGCTGTAAGTCCTTGTAGTGATTCGAAAATTCAAGGTAGCAATATTTTCCATGCGTTCAGAAGTTGCAGTATATAAGGAAAAAATAAAATCTTGAGTTGCAAAATAATTGGTCTACCCAATAAAAAAAAAATACATAAAGAACAGACTAATTGGGACAGTGGCGCATTCTGTTTTTCCAACCAATTATAATTCTTGCTGGATTTTGAAATTTTTACTATCTTGCCCATAGACTTTATTTCATCGACAAAATCTTTTTCCACAATTGCACAACTGTACAGTGTATATATATATATATATATATTATATATAATATATATATATAAACGTAAAGAACGACGCTTGTATAGAAGACATTCCACTCAAGATGAGGAGGGAGAACGAACAAATGAAAAAATGAGGTAACCACCCGGGAATCGAACCCGGGATCTTCCGATTGCCGGTCAGATATGATAACCATTACACCATGGTGTAGTGGTTATCATATCTGACCGGCAATCGGAAGATCCCGGGTTCGATTCCCGGGTGGTTACCTCATTTTTTCATTTGTTCGTTCTCCTCCTCATCTTGCGTGGAATGTCTTCTATACAAGCGTCGTTCTTTACGTTAATTATACTGCGTGTTCTTTGCAGTCATGCTTGTTCGCTGTTATATTCCTGCAGAGTTTATAAAGGAATATATCATACCTTGTCATCAAAAATAAATATAGAGGCATTATATCCAATCAGTGTTGGGCACTAAAGCGTTAATCCGATAACAGTTAATTAACGAAGTTAACTTTTTTTAACGGACTATTAACGGAAGTTAATTTCCATTTATCGTTATCGGACCAGTTAACTTCCGATAACTCGATATTTAGTCTGTTAAAGTCCGTTAACACGTTAACTGCGAGGAGTCATTCACGGAAGATCACCGCTCCGCGAATGAATTCAAACCGCCATAACTTCAGTCTGCCAATTCCGTCCTGTGCCGCAGTGGAACGGCTCTTCTCTCTCGGCAAGGACATCCTGAGGCCCAGAGGTCAAGACTGGCAGTTGGGCCTAACTTTGAGAAGTTGGTCTTTCTGAAGGGCAACCAGCACATTGTGTCATAGTCTTTAATAAATGTGCCTAAAATTTAATTTTACCTTTCAGTTCCCGCCATAATAATTCTCTGGTAAATTAAAATTTAGTTAATGGTTAGTGGTTACAAGGGTTTCAAAACATGTAATCAGTACATTTTTTATTAAAAATAAAAAAAAAAGTTATTAAGCAAAAAAGTTGCAAAACTTGATAAAAATACAGTTAAATACCTATTTATTGTTGGATTTTGCATAAATAAACATTTTCTATGGGTTTTTAAAGCTTTTTTCCTTGATTTTTTTAAATGTTAGTAAAGAAATAGTTATCGTTAACGGATTATCGTTAACTTCCGTTAACTTTGTAGTAAAATTATCGGATTATCGTTATCGGAGTTAAAAATTGGGGTTAACGGATTATCGTTATCGAAGTTAACTTTATGGTTAACGGTGCCCACCACTGTATCCAATGATAACTACAGGCCTGTTGCTGTTGACTCCTGCTTCTCAAAACTATTTAAGAAATTTTTCCTACGCCGACTAAATGATTATTATTTATGGATGTCTCCTAATCACTTTGGTTTTAAAAGGTCCCATTCAACTGACTCGCGTATTTATGTTCTGAAAGAGATTGTATTTAAATATGCTGACAGTAATTCAACTATTTATAATTGTTTTTTGGATAAAGGCAAAGCGTATGATAGAGTGAATGACAATATTCTATTTAAAAAATCAGAAGACAGGAATGTCCCACTATGGTTACAAATATATTTAAATTTTGGTACAATCACAAAACTTTTATGCTTAGATGGGACAATGTATTGTCCGAACGTTTGGGTTCCTTACGTGGAGTTAGACGAGGCTCCTTGCTCTTTCCTCTGCTGTTTAATGTGTATATTGATGGATTAGTTACCTCTCGTAATGAGGCATATTACACAGGCCTGCGAATGAGAACTTTGTAAGAGTTGTTTTCTTACTAATAACTGATTTTATATAATTCAACTACCCTGATCTCGAATAACGTGTCCATTTTTTTTCTATCACGTAAGGATTTTCTGCAAACTGGAAGGGAAAGAACAACAACATAAATAAATATTATTTATTTCAATTTACATTAGGTACCTATTTCGCTTTGTTATACTATGTAATTACAAATGCAAACAACTTAAAAAAAAAAAGACTTAACGTCAATTACATATTCATCTTTATTTGTCCTGAGTTTTCTCGTGAGATCTATGCCTTTTAGTCTCGAATGTACGCGCTGTTCTTTTTCTTTTATGTAATAATTCTGGAGTATCCCGTTTCAACATCTAGCAGTAATCAGCCATCATTGTCCCACCTTCCTGATATCTCTTCTCCATTTCTTTGATGTCTTGGTGAAACCGTTCTCCTTGTTCTTCGCTAAGTGCTCCGAGATTCTCAGGGAAGTAATCCAAGTGTGAATGTAAGAAATGTACGGGGCTCCAATAAACTTAGGCCCCCCCCCCCCGCCCATGGCCTAAACCATTAGAGGTACAGTAAAACTAAACATACCTTACAAAAGAGAATTTAATCCTGCATTTAATGAGAAACAATTAAAACTTGGTGTTCCCGCCATTGGCTTCCAAGACAACCTGAATTCGCTTTGGGTAGCTTGCCAAAAGTGACGTGAATAGATCTTGATCGTTACGCAAATTTGCTAAAACAGTTTCAATGTGTTGCGTCATTGTATCCTTCGAAAATCGATTTGCTGCAGGTTCTTGAAACAAGAGACATTCAACCTTGTCCTTTATAACTGATCCAATGTGTTCACAGACGTTCAGGTCAGGAGAATTTCCTGGCCATTCTTCATTTCCAAAGAAATCGATCTCATGGTTCCGCAACAACTGTTGAGTGGCTAATGCCTTAAAGCAGGGGGCCTTATCGTGCAGAAGTGTGACCTGATCGATATCCATAACAGTGTTTGGGTTTCTTAGAAAAGGAATGACATGTTGGGATAGAATAATATCACGAAAATACTGTCCATCCCAACTCTGACCATTTGGCTTCAGCACCCACGTGAGCTTCTTTGCAGTGAACAAAACAAACACACCAACACAGTCTGGACTTTTTAATAATTCGCGATAATGTTCATTGTCATCGATTTCATCTGGTGTTGTGGCCCACACTCGATCATTTTGGTAGTTAGGCCGACGTGTTACGTAAACAAAAAATTCATCGGAGACAGCTAAATGCATGAAATCATCCACATCCCAATCTTCAAGATAATGGGCAAACCACATTCTGTCATCGATGTTAAGTTGAGTTTTTCTTGGCTTTGGAAGTTCATGCCAAGGCTTTAAAACTTGCCTATGACGGTACAGTCGAATGATCTCACCACTAACAATCTTTCTTCTCAACACTTCGATCTCTCTAGAAAGTTTAGCACAGCTGTTTTTCCACTTACGCGTACCGCTTTCAATGATGTCCTTTGTTTCCTGAGAGAGTGGCAAATTTGGGCGCCCAGATTTGGTTGTATCCATTTCACATTCATCCAAAGTTTTATTCCAATTTCTTTTGACGAAGTCCTCACTTCGCAACTTTTTGGCAACCCATGAACGTGTTATAAAGGTGGCTCCAGCATCACGAGCTTCCCGAAATGTTATTGCTCGTATGCGATCTATCACACATTGCCTCTCCGAATCACCAATTAATTGAGAAGCCATTATATTATCACTTTATCAGCTAGAGTAATTTTAATACCTGCAATAAATAAAGAATTTTATATATTTTTATAATCACTAAAAACTATTTCGATATAAGTAAATATGTAAGCTGCAAATTGGGGGGGGGGGGCTAAAGTTTTTTGGAACCCCTTAGTTTTAAACTTATATTATAACCCAACTCTTTGAACTTATTTAGCATGTTGTTCACAATGTTTTGGTAATTTGGGTCCTTGCTGTTCCCCAAAAATTTGCTGATAACATCCTTAAAAGCAATCCACGCTTCTTTTTCAAGATTGTTCATTGTTCTTTCAAAGTGTTCATCCAAAGTCAGTTTTCTAATCTGGGGACCAACGAAAATTCCTTCTTTCAATTTTGCTTCCGAAAGAGTTGAGAATTTACCACACAGATACTTAAAACAATCTCCATCTTCGTCCAAGGCCTTAACAAATTGCTTCATCAAGCCCAATTTTATGTGAAGCGGAGGTAAAAGGACTTTCTTCGTTTCAACCAAACTTTCACGTTGAATGTTTTTAGAACCAGGTGTCAGGTTGACTCTGAGTGGCCATTCCTTTTTTATCCAGTGCTGAGTTCTTGCACGGCTATCCCATTCACACAAAAAACATGGAAACTTCGTATAACCTGGTTGTTGACCTAACAACATACAAATAAATCACTTTTAAGTCTCCACAAAGTAGCCAACCGTGTTCTTTTTATTTAACCTTAGCTAGAGGAAGCTCAAGATTTTCGTACGTTTCCTTCAAGTGAACCGAATGAGCCACAGGAACGGATACATACAAGTTACCGTTGTGAAGGAGGAAGCCTTTTAGACTTCTTTTGGAGGAATAAATGAAAAGTCTACACTCATTTAGATCATAGACTGCAGCACCTAGCTTAAGTATTAGTTCCGAAACATTGTTGCAATATACCAGTGAATTTTCTTGAGAAAAATATTGGATGAATTCTTTTTCTCGATTTCTGTACCAGTAAAATGACGTCCCGGGAGAAAGCAAGTTCTTTGCACGAAGAATCCTTCGGGAGACACAAATCTCTTACCAAATCATTAAGTTCACTTTGTGTAAACAATTGGGGTTCACCAGATGTTTCGGTTTGAAAACAATCAATATCATCGTTTCCATCGTCATCAGACACCGAATCAGATGAAGTTATATGAAGAGTATTTGGTTTGGTTTAGGTCCATGAGCAACAGGTCTTATAGCAGACTGAAAGTTTAGATAAGAAATTTCCTTTTTATTTTTAGTATTGTAGCCTTGCACGTTACATGAACAAAAATAGCAGTCATTGCTGTGATTTCTAGGCTCACGCCAGACCATTGAATCCCAAAAGGTAAAGAATCTTTTTTACCTTTACTCCACAGTCTAAGTTGCTCAACACAAACACTGCAAACTTTATGTGGAGCCCATGATTTCTCTTGATCCCCAAGTTTCATTCCGAAGTACGCATAGTATGCTTTCTTGACGAAGTCTGTAATATCTCGCCTTTGTTTTTTCACAGTAAATTTTCCACACATATAACAGAAAATGTTTGGGCTATTTACACACCCTCTGGTTGCCATAGCGACAAATAAACAAATTTCAAAAGAGAAATGTAGTCACCGCGCACCTTTGAATAATAAAGAACTATAATCTCGCACGCACTAGACAGACTGACTCATCTCGTGGTTTGTCAATCACTTATATACTAGCGGTGCATTTCTCGAATGTTCTAGAAGACACTATGACGTCACTTCTGATCTGGAAGCATTTATAGTAGTTTTTAATCAAAATTTAATTGAGTCAACTTTAATGAAAATTACTTACATATGTAATATGAAATATGATATTTTGTGAAAAATCTGTACGTGCAAAAATTACTATATAAGTGATAAAATATTTTGGACAACAAAATCATCGCAGACCTGTGTTATCTATGCATGTTGCATAGATACCATAAGGATAAATAGCTTGGTCTATGCCGATGATATAGTATTAATAAGCCCTCCAGTTAAAGGTTTGGATCATCTTATAAATATTTGCGAATTATATTCTCAGAACCATTGCATTAATTTTAATGCTACTAAAATTAAGGTTACGCACTTCCATCTTAAAAGCTCAAACCAAACAGCTAATATTATTTTAAAACTGAGAGACGAACCAATAGAGCAGGTACAAGTACTTAAATATTTGGGTCAAATTATGGCCAGCCCCTTGAGTGACGACTCAAACATAAGAAAACAATATCGAAGTTACTGCACTAAAGCGAATCCAGTTTCTGTATAAGCGAAGCTAAAGACACTCGTTCTTATACTTTCTGCACTAATATCTATGGTCAGTAACTGTGAGTTAATTATGAAAATGTTCTTGCAGGACCCTAAATTTCCTTTATAATAGAGCTTTTTTACTGCTGCGTAAGTTACTTCCAAGATGTTCAGTTCCTCAAATGTTCGTTAACCACAGCGTTTCGAGACTCACTGAGGTAACGAGAAGTGCACAGTACAGTCTAATGCGAAGCATTCAAAACTCAGACAATCCATTTGTCCAAGCTATTCATCAGCCCTGCTTTATGTCTTCTAGACTATGGACCTCCTGGCAAAGGTGGGCAGTTGCGCCGCAAAAAGTTGCGGCGCAACTTGCGGCGCAACATTTTTGGTTGCGCTTGCGCTTGCGGCGCAACTTTTTGAAAAGGGTTGCGCTTGCGCGTGCGGCGCAACTATTTCAGCAGAGTTGCGGTTGCGGTTGCGGCGCTACAAAAATTGTTGCGCGTGCCCACCACTGCCTCCTGGTATGAAAATGTTTGTTTATAGCTCCACTTAAAACCAATATTGGCATTTTCATTACCTGTATTTTTTATTTTTATTATTCATTACGTTTATTATTTTTCATTTTTAGTCATAAATTTTTAGTTTTTAAATTTATTGTTCAACTCATTGTATTATTTATTACCTTGATGAACAATGTACTTTTTTATGGGATTTATCTCCTGCAAATAAAGCTTATTATTATCATATATATATATATATATATACTGTAGTGGTTAGTATCGGTGACTACGAAGCTACCGACCAAGCAATAGTAGGCAGCGCTCAGCTCACCCAGCTGTTCATCTTTCCATACAAAAGTATTGGTTGGTAAATGAATGGGTACCCTGGGTAGCCTAGTGGTTAAGACGCTGGACTGCTGATAGGGAAGTCGTGAGATCGAGTCCAGGCGAGGACTTTAGAGTTTCTGACCACCCATATTGATTCGTGATTTGTATTTCACATTGAGCTATAAGTCTAAGATGAAGAAACAAGCTTGACCTTCGTCAGAATGAACAATTCGGGCGGAAGCAAAACTAAGGTTACTAAGATATATATATACAGTATATATATGGTAAATGTACAGTATTACACCCGTCTCCCTTTCGAGGTGAAATTTATGTTTTTCCTATGGTTTTTGATGTGTTTTGAACGAATCTGACCTTCAAAACCGTCGGAAATAACTCGTTTTTGAGATAACCCCCCTACCCCCAGCCGGCAATCGAAAACGAGTCATTTCCGACGGTTTTGAAGGTCAGATTCGTTTAAAACACATCAAAAACCATAGGAAAAATAAATTTCACCTTCAAAATTGACCTAACCTAACCTAACCCTATCCTAACTTAAATCACTTATAGTCTTGTAGGCAGCCCAGGAATCACTATAAATCACAGAGCCAGGCCTAATGTACTTCTGAATGAGTGGAATGAGTGTTCCATTCCGGTACGAAAGTAATTCAAATTCGAAATGGATGGAGCGCAGTGATTGGGCAGACATGTAACGAACACACAAACGAACGTACGAACACACAAACGAACGTACGAACACACAAAACGAATGTACGAACACACACTAGATACACACCAAAAAAATGTTTATATCTCGAAAACGAAGCATTTGCGACGGAAACGCTATAGAAGGAAAGTGTCTTAGAATTAAAAAATCTACTTAATGAACATATAATAATTGCTGGACGTTAGACGGGTGTAATAGTAGAATAATACTCTATATATATATATATATATATATATATATATATATATATATATATATATATATATATATATATATATATATATATATGAAAATTATTTCACGAAAGTAACACGTGAAAAATATTTATGATGAATAAAACCACGAAGGAAAGGAAACACAAAATGGTGCTCAAGCGCTTTCGTCTAATGACATCCTCAGGAACAATGAAGTGCATAAAAGGGTGACAGCCTATATAGGTTACAGAAAGAAAAAAAAAAGAAAATAATATATATATATATATATATATATATATATATATATATATATATATATATATGCAATAAACGGAGAAGTAAAAATAAAAATAAAAAATTAAAGGATTAACAGAGAGGCATACAGATTTGTAAGGAAAAAATATCGATTTTTAGCACAAGATCAAATGAATTATAAAAATACAAATTTATACTGGAAATCTGCCCGGGTTTTAACACTCTGCCTTTTTTGGTTAAGTTTCGATGTATATAAAAATAAAATGAAAATTAAAAGTTAATAAAGTAGCATACAAGTTTACCAAAGATTTAGCGTTCTACCCTTCTTATCTAAATCTGTTTTGAAGGAATTCAAAACAACAGGATCGAGTTGAAAAAGACCTTTGCTTATGTTGAAGTTATTTGAAAGTTGGATAATGGCAGACTCAAGAATATTTCTATTAACAATGTTGCTAGAGTGGAATAAAACTGAAGCATTATTCCAATCAATACAGTGGGATAACTCTGACAAATGGACAAAAAGGGCACTGGACGACTGTCCTGTTCTAACGGAATATTGATGCTGTTTTATACGTGTGTGCAAATCCTTTCCCGTCTGACCTATGTAAAAGGAATCACATTGTTTACAACCAATTTTATAGATAATGCCTGAATTATTGGTAGGGCTATTTTTTACTATGATATTTTTCACAATATTGTTATATGAAAATACTACATTAATATCCAAGAGTTTAAGTACATTAGCAATGCCTAAAAAGCCCGGGAAAAA